>CALSCE010003134.1:7809214-7917318 GCA_943593645.1 Bovichtus variegatus
GAGAGAGAGAGAGAGAGAGAGAGAGAGAGAGAGAGAGAGAGAGAGACGTGGCCGGAGTCGTGAGCTTTGTAAAACATCCAAAAACAACAATTCTTGCGGCAGAGACCCAGAGAGAAGAGACACATTTTTGTGACACTGATTCCTTCAGGTTAAGTAAAACCCACAATCGAATTAAAGGGGAGCGTCAATGTCTCTGCACCTGTCTGGCAAACACAAATATTCTGGGAGCAGAGAGGAACAGCACGCCAGTCATCTGCTGCAGTGAAACATTTAAAGGGACAGCAAACTCCCTGCGGGAATTTCACATTTTTATCTCCTTGACATCAAAGACTGAGGCACAATTTTGGAAGAATGGGATCAGAGCCAAGATTGCAGCTGGAAGAATGTCTCAAAGCTTAGTAGTTATGCTCCACTTGCACTCTAACATGTGAACTGTTCATACTTCAGCACTCAGTGTAGACATCCTGCATCATTAGGTGCTATTTCATGGGAAATCCCACTAATACATCAACAACAATAACTCCCTGCCAGCCACAGTGTTTTCAAATACGAGCTCAAAAGGGGTTCATAGATTTGTAGATTTCGTCTTAACCTTTTGGTAGTTGAATGAGGACCCTCATGTGCAAAGACTCATTGGAAAGATTTATATTAAGACCATCCTAAAACTTCACAGTTTGTGCATAAAAGTGGTTCTTTATTATGCTTCAAGACTCAAAAGCAAGCTTGTCTAATAAAAAACAGTTTGGGATCAAATATTAAGATTCCAAAGATCAACATTTATTTTGATTAATGATCATAATATGAGACCAGTAAATCGAAACTAGCAGCTAATTTCTTCTTCAAAACCTGACAAGAATAGTGACTAAGCACACCTGGGTACTCAGACAGTCCCTTCTGACTGTGGATTAAAAGATTTATTTTTAAATTAGGTATCCCAGGCTTTAAAAATACTTGTTTAAAGAGATTACTATGTAAAAAATAGCAGCCGTATTTTAAACCATATCTTAAAAGGTCAGGTATAAAGATTCACTTTTATTAGATTTTTATTAAGTGTTTATTATCCCTCTTTTATAGTTTGCCTTTATCTTTTCTTTTGCATGTATTAATCGACAATGCTGCTGACTTTGTTGTCGTAAAAAAGCAGTTGAGGGCAATATTTTAAAACTGAATGTGTGGTCCATGATCAATCAGTTGTCATTTCATATATCATGAGACGAAGCAAACGTCTGATTTGTTTAGTCTGAACTAAATGCAGCAAATCAAAACACACTCTTTTTTTATGTGAACAGAGTGTTCTGGGTGGTAACAAGCATGTGATTCTTCCATAATGTGAAAACGGTCTCCAATTTGAAGCTGTATGTGTTCTTCTGAAGGGATGGGCCGAAGAAATGTAATCCAAACACCCACACAAACA
The DNA here is from genome assembly GCA_943593645.1 of Bovichtus variegatus. NCBI lineage: Eukaryota > Metazoa > Chordata > Actinopteri > Perciformes > Bovichtidae > Bovichtus > Bovichtus variegatus. The sequence continues at coordinate 7,810,629 of CALSCE010003134.1, forward strand.
CCAATAAATCCTCCTCCTTCTTGTTTACTTGTGACACTATGTTTACACTCAATAGCTGTACCAGTAAATACAATAATGTCCTGTGTACCGTCCTGGTGGAATTTGAAATCCTCCAATGTAAATGTATTAGTGACAGTTGCATTCGAAATGTAAGTGAAAGCATCAAGAATGAATCCACATTTTCAAAGAACCAAAACAGATATAGGATACAGTATTTATAATGGCAATGCTAAACAATTTCAGCAAATTGAACACGAATCTGATGCTATAGTATGTGTCTATCCACAGATTAGGGCTGGATATTGTTGCAGCTGTATTTCCTTCTTCTTTTCACATAATCAGTCATTTCTAGGAGCTTCCAGACTCAGATATCATTTCAGCACCAGTTAAGGCGTCAATTCCCTTAAAATACAGAGACCTTAAAGAGACGATCCGAAAAATGGAACTTGAAGCTAAAAAATTAGCCTTCATACTTTATCTGCATGCACTTACTTAGCTTGTGTGAGTTGTAGCTAAAATGCTTAACGTCAATGCAGGAAGTAGCAACAATATATTCCAACGTTTTGGATGAATGATCAGTGTAGAGTTTTCTCAGAACGGGAATGTACATTCATATTACGGTAAAATACTAATGGAAACTGAGCTGTCTATATCATGAAGTATATGGATATAGTATATTGAAAAAGCAAGTTTATGCTTCAAATCCTCTAGATCATCCTGGCTGAATGATTAAGCAGTTATATCAGTTTCTCTCTTGGAGAGATTGAATGGTGTGTTTTTGGAAGATTTTGGAAAATCCCACTTTCTTTGGAGCTCTCTAAACAAATACTTCCTAACTTAAGTGTAAATCCTGTCCAAACATCCGGTTTCATTGGGAAACTCATCAAACCAAGCAGAAAATGACAATCTCAAACCCATTTAATGGGAACTTTAAACTCTCCTTTCTCATGCAAGAAAATAAAAAGTTCGTATTCACACTGACCAAAAGATTAAAGAAAATACAGTTAGAAGATTTGAATGAGGATGAGGAGGCTGCTGAAACAAGAAATGTTTTACTGCCCTCCACCCATCTCTCAATCCAGATGTCAACTCCTCTGAGAGAACATCCTCACGTCAACATGAAGTCCAGTGGGCACGACCCCCTGGAAGCACAAGAAACAGATTCTATGGGAAACCAGCTGCCCTAAAGTCGTACAACTGCAGGCGTATCCAGGAGCCATTTACTGTAAGCAGTAAGCACAACTCTGCCAAGGCCACTATCGTCACCTCTACAAAACACTGACTCTCAAATGGGCCATAAAATGCTCTTTCAGATTAGATTATTTTTTCACACTCCATAACCCACCTACTTTGTTTTGAATTTACAGCAGACAGATAGAGTGACAAGATTGATTTTGGACTGTGCATTATAATAAACACAGTTCTGCTTTTGAAGCTATCAGCCTGACAGCGTTGTGGCTCTGTCAACATGACAGATCTATATTCTGCCAGCTGCCATCACTCAGACAGAAGCGTGACTTTTGACAGCTGATACCACAGCTCACCCACACCACGCTTTGTAAAGCTACCAGCACACACTTCAATTTTACAGAAATCACTTGAAAACACATGAGACCAGCAGCTTGCAACTGCACACTGCAGCTGCTAACTGGGTGCTTGGTTGAGTGTGAGCGCGGTGATGAGTTACACCAGTAACTCTCATGCTACTTTGTCATGACCCAGTTTCATATCGTTGAGTCATTCGATTTGATCAGTTGCAGTTGTTGGGCGCTGTAGCCTACAACAGGAAGGTTACCAGCCCATCGCAGAGATAATAAAGCTGGAAACACACAACTCTGGACAATATTTTTTTGCTTCTAGTTTATGTGATTTGCATGTATAGACATGCAATGCGTAGAAACTTTACGTTACAAACACTGGGATAACAAAACTCCACAAAAGAAATTATATTACTGCTCCATCAAAGGGAAATGAGTGAAGTAGATATCAGAGATGGAAGCCGTGCAAACATCCTACCTTGCATCATGTTCCTGTAGGCATTATCAGCGATGGCGTAGATATGAGGGGGAACTTCATGCCGTTTCTTCCCTTTGTACATGTCGATGATCTTCTCTGAGTAAATGGGCAGCATTTTATAGGGGTTCACCACCACGCAGAACAGGCCGGAGTACGTCTGAGTGAAAAGACCACGAGGAAGATGTGTGAGGACTGTTTGTACATGTTTGTGTTCTTGTATTTATATAATTAGGAGGACTTAAACAAGTCAGGGACAGAAAGCAGCGACAAATATAGTGTAAAAATCCACAAGTATAAGAACATTTGGCTGTGCCTCAAGGCTTGTTTAGGGTCAGTCTTTGCATAAACATTTATGTTTGTATTCAAATTAAGATTAGAAGATTAGGTTGAAATTAGGTTATGGGAATTAATAAAGTCAATAGAGAATTGTTAATATATAGATACAAATATCTGTGTGTAGTTATATCGTCAGGGTATGAGTGAAAGACTGTGGGAGCGTTCACGTGTTTTCACTGTATACTTACATAAATAAGGCCAGAGAAGTACCTCTCGCGGATGTTGTGCAACACAGAGGCTTCGTTCAGGCAGGTGAGCTCAGCCATGTCCTCCACCTTGCTGAACTTGGGTGGGTTCATCTTCTGGATGTCATCCTTGTTGACCGTCACCTTCTTGGCACTGTCAGCCAGCTCCACCAGCACCTCGTCGCCGTGCTCCTCCTTGATACTGGCCGCCTCGAAGCCATGCCTCTCCGATGGGATCCACACCAGCTTTTTGGCCGACCAGTCAGCCTGAGCCATGGGGCTGTTCAGGAAGTCTTTGTCGACGAAGAGGAACTTCTCGTCCTCGGTCGGGGCCTTCTTGGACATCTTGGGTTAAGGTGGAGGGCCAACTGTTGGGGGAACCAATCAATTGGATGTCAGAAAAGAGTAAATGATAAAAGAAGCAAAAACGGAAGGGAGGTGAAAAGTAAGGAAGGAAGGAAGGAAGGAAGGAAGGAAGGAAGGTACAGAAGCAAGAGGGAACAAAGCAAGGCAGGAAGGCAGGAAATTAAAAAAGATGGGAAGGCAAGAAATGAGGCTTTATTCAGAACATTAACATTTTATAGTACATATTCCTATTGCAGTGCATACATTATAAGTACAGTATTTTAGAGAAACATTTCACAACTCAAACTTTATAACATATCATAGATAAATAAAACCTCTGCTGCTAGTATTCTGTTTTTGGGGTAAAATGACAACAGTTTGTGCACAGGCTTAACTAAACACTGCAGTAAGCGATGAGTCTACCCTTTTGGTATAGGAGGACACACGCTACTAAAGTTAACTCCAGCCTCTCAAAGAGTTAACATGTTTCATCCATCGGGGAGTTCCGAGTGCAGTCATTCTCACAGACCTCCACCCCCTCTCGACCCTACACTTTCACATACGCCACAAGGGAGACGCATAAACAATTCAGCTCCCTAATTTAGATAGAAAGATTAAGGCTGGGAAATTGATTTTAATTAACTCAGTAACATAGACCAGTATATTTTGTAAACAAAAATATCCCCAAACCGTTAATGCTTACTGGCAGTTACTCATACTCAATAATTAAGTCAGTGTTTAATTGACACCATCCATGCTTTCCATGTCTTTCCCCCTCCATCTCTCTCTCCCTGTCTCTCTGCTCGGAGGCTTCGGTCTCGTGCTGTGATGACCATATATGGGCCCCTTCTCTGGAGCAGGACTCTTTTTCTGCAGACCTAAACAGCAAGGCAAGTGAACTCCCAAACAAAGCCCATATAGGGAATAGTATGTCTCTTGCTGGCCTCGTCGTTTACTTCAAAATGATAACAGCGAGGCAGAGAGCCTGAGGGGGGCCCGGGGCTTTAACAATCATGCTCCACATGGGCCCCTGGTGGCATTCATTTTTAAATGCAACAGGCAGCCATGTCTATGAGTAATACCTGCGGTGCACTGTAAAATGCAAAAGGTGCAGGGATTGTACCTGAACCTCACTCTTAAATTCAAGGGAAAAAAATACGGCCTGGTAGTAAATGTTTCCCCACGTTCTGCACTATATATCTGAATGTGCAACCAAACTAAATTGGTCCAGTGAAATATTATGTTTGAACAATATTATGATTGAATTGGATTTGCCTCTGCACTAGTGAGTAGAAAAAACTAAGTGGTTCCTGGATTATAGACAATGAGTCACTCGTGTCCACGGGCTTTTACTTCACCCCCTCTCCATCCCTCTGTACACTGAGACTGGCATACACTTTAATTGAGTGGGAACTATGTAAAAAAGCCACGAGCCTCCTGAGAAAGCCTATAAACTTACCCCAGGGAGCAGCCAAACCAAACCACCCAGAAACTACTGAAAGATATTGCGTGAATATTAACAGGCAGACATTTCCTATTTGTCAAAAACTGCAGAGCCGGCGGATAAGTCCAGTGATCTGAGCATAGTTCTGAGGAAGCAGGGAGGGGACCAGCTGATGCTTTGATGATCAGCCATTTCTGCAGATAAAAGTAAACAGACTTTTCCTGACGCTCCCCCTGTGCTAAAGTATGTGCAGCCAATCAAAGCCCTCCTCCTCAAGCCCTTTAACTGTCCTCACCGCTGTGGGTTGGTATCTTTGCAAAGCCTTTTTCTCTCCTTCTGTTGTGTCAACACAGCTTTGTACTCAGCCAGCGTATCTTGAAGACAGCCTTCTGAAGTGGGGTTGACAAGATAGCAGGGTGATACACACTGATGGGAAATGTAGAGGATGACAAGGCTCTGTTTTTCACCACATCACGGCATCATTTGCCATGACACTAACATTCTGTTGTAACTTGTGTGTTCAGTCATACTATAAGATCAATTTTACCCCACCATAATACACAAGAGCACCCTTTTTATCACACATTCTCACTGACCTGTTTAGTTCAGTGCAAACCAGCAACTCAAAGCAGTATCATATTTCTGTTATGATTATCAAAATCCTTCACGATCATTAGATATGGACGCGATTCTCAAACACATCACAGCAAGGCTGAGAAGTACAGTAAATAGGAATACAAATCTACGATGTGTCCAATAACAATGACTTCATTTTAGAATCTCTATCTAAAATTATAATAAACAAGTGGAAATGTCACCCAGGAGACTAAGTGACCTTTTAATATTTGTGGATGAAAGAGGTTGACCTGCAGGGCCTGTGAATGATTTTACTCATTTCCTCTCTTGGCTGTTGCACAAACGCTCTTCCTGTTATCATCTTCCTAATAATGCATTTGTATGACGATTAGGATTAAAGCATGGAAAATAATTAAATCATGAAGACATAAAAAGACTAATGATGACACTTGGTTTGTCCCATTAGAGAAAAGCTCCTCATGCATGTCAGTGACTGCAGAACTGTTCATTTAAATACAAATTTGGCAACCGAATGGACTGTAAACACATAACTTCCTTATCTTTCAGCGATGTCTAGGTGTTAAAAATGATAAGTCATAGGTTAAAGTACAAACATCCCTTGTCTTGCTGTTTCGTAACACCGTGGACATTTGTGCCTTTATCATGTTCTGTTGAGCAATCCTGGAAGTCCTCTTTCTAGGTAGTACAAGCATTCAGCCGTGAAATGAAGTTAAATGGGGGCGATGCTCGTGTTTCTTAGAAATTATGAACATTTCATATGTAGACCGACAAAGGTAGGGCAAATGTGGATATCACAGAACTGGTCATTAATGTAATTATGGAGAGAGCTAACTACCGAACTATCCAACTAACATTTAACTAGCATCAAATGAAACCAGACTATCAAGAAGGTTTAAATAAACTCTGTCAAACCCACCACTGGTTTCATTGGTGATGTGTGAAAACTGTCAGTTCTCATGACAGTGTCTGCATCTTTAGCCACAACAGTTTCAGCTGTTTGACAGACAGGCAGCTTTATACAACCATATTTGGAACCCAGGAAACTCTCCATGGTTAGAGTCGAGATCATATCTTTACTGAGATATTCAGACCTAACTTCCCCTGCTGCAGCATTGTGCAGTGAATAATTCGTTTTTTTACAACCAGTTCACTGTCGAATTCATTTGTTTAAATGCAGAAATGTAGTGATGGTATGAATAACAAGTATTAATAAAACTCAATGCATAATCTACTGAAAACCTGAGCACATGTGGAAACCCAAATGGTCTCCTTTCCTTCGATAAGTAACTCAAAAGAAGAGACAGCTGTCAACAAATGCAAGTTAATAAGCTAAAGCTATGACTTAAAAAAAAAAAAATTACACTTTCTAGCATCATGTTCACTGTTTTAATTGATCATTTTAACACACACAAGGAAACCCCCTCAACCAATTCGCCATTCTCAAACGCTGTTAAAGTGAGCAGGGATGTGGTTTGACAAGTGCACGCACCATCACCGCACATTAAAGCACGCGCGACAGAAAACGATACTTACATGATGTAAAGAAATGTGTGTTCAGGGGAGCTTTGGGTTTGGAGAGTTCGGGTCTGGAGCTGCCGGCGTTGACGAGGTACTCCAAAAACAAACAGTCCAAATGACCCTCGTCAAATTCAGAGTCGTACCATTTAAACTGCGAACTGTTGCGCGAGGGTGGAGCTGCACGAGCTGGACCTCCTCCTCCAGCATCGTCCAGCTGCAGGCAGGCAGCATCCACGAGCGGGGCAAGAGGCTGCAGACATGCGCACTGCGGACACCGGCAGGGTTGAGAAGGAAGGTGTGCTGTGAATGAATCGAGTCCTGCTGATAACATGTGTATGTAAAAAGTCTATATAATGAAGTGGAAAACAATGTAAATGATCTCTTCTCACTGCTCTTAGTGGACTTCCACTTGCACAAGGACACCATTATGTTTGTCTGTGTGTTTATGTGTAAGGTATTTGCACTTTACTTCCCATTTCATGCTACATCTAACCCAAGACATTAATCTGATAGCTAGAGTTTCTACTTTCCAGGTTACGATTTGACTTGCTAAATTTATAATAAATTACATTAAAAAGCTTCTCGCATGTGAATGCATCAGTAATAACAATTAATAAAACATATGGTATTAATGCAACACAGCAGGGCTCACTGTGCTGCCTAATGGGTACTTTTAGAACAGCTGATAATACTTTTGCACTTTAACTCAGGTAACATCTTGAATGTAGGCGTGATATTAATAGTTTCATATAGTGGGAGAAGCACAGGTGTTACTAATAATTCAGCCATCGTTAATGTTATTATTTACACCTGTCCGTTTACTACTGTGACATCAAAGCGGCCTTCAGGCCTAATGAGTATTTTCTCTCCTCATATTTGAGATTTCTTTGGTAAACCTCGTCAAAACATCAATACAGTGTCTTTCGTTTCAGCATCTATAGTTGGTTGTTTTGCTTTGCTCAGGATCATACAGGACCTCAAGTAAAAGAAAACACACTAAAAAGGCATCACAATTATATGATGGAGACACAACAACTAAAACCAAGTGGCTGCAAGCTCCACTCCCATACCCTGTAGGGTTTATAGATTATGCAATCTGCTCCCACTCCTCATAAGGTAAGGTGTCCCCAGTGCAGGAATCACCCTTTACTGCAAACGCTTCAGAGAGATTCCCCCTAAACATAGCTCATAATTTACAAGATGAACGTGTGGGCACATCCCACATGACTTCTATCGTCACGCACATCACATTCCACTATCACGAACAGCCCTACCCCCCCTCCATCCCTCTGCTGCTGCATCCCTCCTGTTGCAGCCTCTTCCAATGGAACTTCCTATATAAGGACTCCCATCTATTTGCTCCAATAAATCAAGCTGCTGCTTGATAGCCGGGGGCCTGTTTTGTGCCAGAGACGCACAGCACTGTGCTGGTGTGTGAGTGAGAAATCTGATGACAGACCAAAGAAGCAACATGGAGGACCTCAGGGCTCCCTCTGGCCAACATCAAGGAGGCGGGGTGGCGTTAACGAAGGAGAAACGAGGCTCGGAAAACTCAGGGAGCGAGACAAGGCAGAGGGAGGGATGAAGAACGAGACGAGGAGGAGGAGGAGAGAGGGAGACGAAGCAGCAGATACACTGAACAGAGAGGTTGCAGTGTGTGCCATATAAGGACAGTGGGGTCTGTATGGAATCTCAGCAGCTTTCTGTGTAACTTTCAAAGTCTACAGCAGGCAAGCACCCCAAGCCCCAGTGACTAAATATGGTCCAGCAGCAACAGCATTGTTCAAACAAACAAAGAGGTTTCTTCACCTGTAAACAGGCTGTGTGACACACACAGGGTTTATGGCTTATCAATATATAGTTCACCAAGGCAACATGGTGCCAGTCTAAGAGGAAGACGACACGGTTTAGATTTTCCTTGTTGTAGTATGAAAGATGCAATTTCAGTTTCCTGTCTTTGATCTGATTAAGGGGAGACGCTGCAGGTGAATAGGGTAGAAATGTATCAAACAGATACCGCCACGAAACTTCCCCAGTTGATTACTTACATTTAGACAATTCTTTTTTGTATTACAAGTTTTCAGAATTTTTATGTTCAATGTTTATTGAGATCTTATCTTATTGAATGTGCTCATTTGCATTAATTTCCAGAACAGAAATCTAAAGATAAAGACAGATTCAAGATTTTTGTTTCAGTTCGTTGACATGTTAGAATCAAAGATTCTTACAGAGGTGATATTGTATATCTCTTTGTATCACTCCGTAAATAAGAAAACACAGTCAACAGACTTAATAAAAACTATTTTCGCCATGTTTTTAGGAACAAAATGTGATATATATCAGGCTGTGAACTGGAATGTTTGGTGTATGTGAAGTGGAGAAAAAAAAACTAATTTTGAGAAAAGTAGCCTTTAAAGATATGTGTTGTAAAATGTAATATATTTTGCATGACACTACAGGGGATTAGGGTCAAAAGTGTAACTAATAGATTATCAACTAAAACTTTCCTAGTTAATTATTCACATTAAGACAATTTATTTTTGTATTACAGGTTTTCAGAAATGTTATGTTTAAATATACAAATGAGGCATTATCTAATACTAACTTTTAGTGAATTTAGGAGAAACCTAAAGACGCAATTACAAAAAAGGTAGTAAAATAAACACCGACATGTGTGTTTTGGATGTGCTCTCTCCACTCGCCTGAAAGAAGACGCGTTATGAAAGCAAAATAGCCTAAAATCTCAAAATTGACGAGTGCATGAAAAACTATGTTTTTGCGTGGGGTCTCTCGCCTTAAATGCAGACTGTCAGATGATTTTTGCTTTGCAATAAACTTTGTGTCATTGCTTTGCTCTCTAATCCCTTCACATATATGACAGGATCATTACTCTCCGACTGTGGTCAGAGAAAGGGTCACTTGAAGAGCTTAAGTGGAAGTACGGGGGCACTGTGTGCTGACAAAATGAGAATGTCTTAAACTTTGGCCGGAACATTCACCCCCCCCGGTCGTCTCAGACGGAGAATATTCTCTAAGCAATCCCTCAGAGCAATAAATAAACCTTTGAAAAGTCCTCAGTGACAAGGAGGAGAGGAGGCGCTGGGAGAGAACATGGATATAAAGTCTGGGTGAAGGATGGTTAAATTAGTAGTTTGGGATTCAAGAATTCGACTCAGAATTACACCGAAGACATCCCAATAAAATCTTAATCTTATCTGTTGTAATAAAAAATGCCTGCAAATAAATGTATGCAACAAATGACTCACAGCCACGATGACAACAGTCGACAGAGTATATGTAGAATACAGCTACAACAAAAACAACATGAACTGTAATGCAGATATATCTTGCGTACAGTACGTTTAATGCGTTTCATCACCTTCATGTCCATAGATGGCCATCTATTGGAGAGAAAATATGTTTATGGATATGTTTGACCCTCGTGGAATGCAATTGCTTTCTAATTTGAGCCCAGGGGCGAACATCAGTTTACTCTGCTGCAGTCAAAAGACCACTGCATTCGATACTATTTATACAGCTGTCTTCTACACACAACTCCTTTATACAGCGGTGGAGAATTGCTACCTTTTATCGGGCAAACTGCCAGTCCAACAATCATGTGCCATTGTTACAACTTCCTCCACTTATATAGCCATTTTCAAGAGAACACTCATATCTGGTGCCAATAAACTGGGCCCCTGCAGGGCCACAGCCTTTAAGGGCAAATAATGTCCCAGATGAGGCTCGCTATGACTCTATTTTCAACACATCATGGTTTCTAATGGAGCCAAGAAGCAATACATGAGGACACTGTATGAAGTTAAGAGTACATTACATCTTGTTGCACAAACTAAATGGTAACATTTCACCCCCCCGCTCCATCAGAGGCACGGTTAAATTCAGCAAAGTACACTGCACATTATGACCTCATTCTTTCAATAAGCTTATTCGAGAGCTATGATCTCATCTAGCAAAGAATATATGATCAAGAATGAAAGATGTTGATATGGTAGAGGAGACATGATTAGTCAACTTGACAAAAAATGGATTATTCATTTAAGTAAGTGTCCAGCGTCAGCAATCAGGCTGAGAAATAAATGGCTGGCCCCGTAGATAATCAGTCCCAGAAACTCAGGACTTGAAGTCGTGTGAGATAAGAACTTCAAGTTCCCTTAAATGGTGAGAGAGGAAGTGAGATGCAAAAAGTATCGGCATGTTGTTGCAGTAATGTTTGTGTGTCCAGCACACAACTTCGCCTATTTTCATGAAACTTGGTGGAAGGGTGTAGCATGGTTCAAGGCAGAACCCATTACATGTTGGAACGGATGCGAATCACGGGGCGGACGCATGCACTATTTTTTTTACCTATCGACCAAGTGCCCTTCTAGTTGTATACATATTTTTGTGGATGTGTCTTTTATGACTTGCTGAAATCAAAGACCCTCTTTTCTTTAATGCACAGTTAATATAATGTTAGTATTGCTATTATGGAGTTCATAAGGACTTCACAGCCCTGGTCCTAAGAGAGGGGAACAAGCAGGAGTAGCTACATAAGATATCTGGAGGATGCCCCATCCAACTCTCTATAAACATGCGGATTATCAGATATGTGAGACCAAGATAAAACATAATAATCATGAGGTATCTGACTATTACGGACATATAAGGGTCATGGCATCGGGGCATACATGGGTTTGGCTGCACAGACCAACACAATGAGTGCCAACATGTTAATACAATCACAGGAAAGTAGCTGAATGTGAATTTGGAAACCTGTCACTTTCAAGTGCAAGTTATTCTGAACCAACTGTACTTGCATAAACAGTCCTGATTAAAAGCGATCCACTTTTAAGTTTACAAAAGTGTAAAATAAATACTAATTGTTGAATTGCCATAATGCAAGTAGCGAGACCATTTTAACCGTGGTATTAAGAGCACACTGTCACATGTTAGAAATGATTAGATAGAGGCTATGAGGCTAAAACAAAGTATCACGTCAGAAGCAGTCTTCAGCCTCCTCTTTGGTGAGACTGCCCCCATGTGGTAGCCAATAAAATAGCACTTCCACAAATGTTTTTGATTCAATGAAGTGAATAAATAAAAAACATTTATTTTTGAACAACTAAAAAGACAATATAAAATGATCAAACATTTGTCAATTGAAATAGAGAAGACGTCAACTGTTTTGCCTGAATTACTGAGAGAACAAGCAATATGGATTAATGCAAACCGTACCACCATGGCTGATGCTAAAGGTAACGGGAGAGCCAGACATTCAAACCTAAACAAAAAAAAAAGGCCATCTGGGATCATTGGCAACTTACTGTACAAAGCAATGCAAAGGATTTGTGCATTTCTATGAGCAGAATTCATATAGTCCATGCTGCAATGCCCTGCAGATTACACTCAGCTGGAAACACAGTGGAAAACAATTGACAATGGAAGATTAGGTCACTTAAATCCCCCCAAAAAATTGTGTGTGAAGGCATCTTTTTAGTCCATTCTGTGCCAGAACTCAGTGCATCTACTTTGAGGCATCAGGTCCAGTGTTGCTGGCAGTCGCACCAGCAGGCAGAGAGGCACCCCGCAGAAACACCTTTCCACCATCATCACTGCTGTTCACGAAGTGGCACAGCAATCCATATAGAAGAGGTCTGGAAAGCAAAATGTGAAAAAAAAGTAACCTGTGATCAACATTTTTATTTTTTAAAGCAAAGACTAAGTGAGATAAAATGGGCCGACTGATAAGATCCTGAGCCAGAATCAAACTTCTTTTAGTTACATTGGTACACGCTCTATCCAAATGACTCACCAGTAATTATTCTAATTATGCGTTTTTTTGTTTTCCCTGAGAGTACACAGAGATAAGTCATAGGAAAGGAAAAAGTGATAAAAAAGTGACACCAGCCAGACTACAATCCCTGGTAAACTAAGCTACCCCCCGCAGAGAAAATGTACAATTTCCCAACACAAGATAATCATCATGTTTTCCCAGAGCTTAAGGTATTTCAAGATAGAACTATGAAGACGGTGATGATTCACAGAGCTTATGAAAGGATTATCCCATCACTGAACATACCCCCCCAGAGAGTTTAGTAATATTTGAACACACTGTGTTACTTACACAGACTTGGAGCTCGTATCCTCTGTGACTTTCAGTTCATTCGCCAGGAACTGTCTGTCCAAGGGAACTTCAGGTTGGCCTGACTCTGAGAAAACAAACACAGCTTAGTTTAGAAGTGATACGAATCAGAAATACTTTATTGATCCCTGGGCGCCAATTGGGTTATGTTACAGTGCACTTGGCTACAAATAGTGACTGGTTAAGTTTGAAAAACATCAGCTGAAATCTTTCAATCTTGCTAGTCTTTAAGTATAATACTGTGGCTTTTGCATGAAAACACTTCTCTAAGTGTTATCGTTTTTACTCATTGACCATCAAGTGATCAAACCAAGACACTTTGTAAGGGCATAATGCCTCCAAAGTAATGTTGTCGACACATAGTGTACCTAAGTCCCAATCATTAACGTGCCACACATATACAGTAAATGGACCCACCTGCTGTCAGGACCGACGCAGTGTACCTGTACTTGTTGAACTCCAGGTACTCCCGGATGAGCTCGTTGATGAGCAGGTTTTCGTGGGACAGAGGCGGGCGAGGTTCACGCTGGTCATCCAGGGCGCTGAACACCTCTGCCCGGATACGAGCCTTCAGCTGACCCAGCACACCACGGGACTCCAGTGTTTCCCTCACGGCTAAAATATTCAGGTTATATTGCATTATTAAGAAGTCAGGTATTAGGTGTGTTAACCGACCATCCGACTAAATGACTTTGAGCTTGCGTTGCGTTTGTATATTCAGCGAAATTGGCGTCTGTCCAAATAGGCGGTCTTTTTTAATACTTGCCATACTCCACTCAATAATTAGCGAATTTAATGTTCCTTTAGTTATTGACAAAGATACAAGCCGCTTACAATATGACTCAATATCGAAACAGAAACACTTAGAACCACTCTTCAAATCGGAATACATGTGATTATTAAAGCTGACATAATTGTATAAATGTACAACCATTTATTCCTCCAAACCTCTTCGACCAAACGTAACCTAACGTTAGCTAACGTCGCTAGCTGGCTACTGTTAGCGAGTCGGCGAGCGGTCTGAAATCCATGAAAACCCACATTTATGTGGCACATAGGTTTTATTTATATATGCCGAATTGAAATGTAGATTATTTGCAGAAGATACAGCCTTGGGCAACTTTAAGACATCAATTTGTTGACAACTAAGGCCTCTTGGCTATCAAAATTGTTGGATTTCTTAATGGAGACCCATACAAACGAGAGCGTTAAGTTAGCTTACCAGTGTTACTTGCAGTTTGACTAACGTGTGCAGTTAATTGTTCTGTCGTTTATCTAATCTGGTTTGATTTAAGAATGTAACAAGAAGACAACATCACAAATGATAGTGAGCACTTACCACACTTCAGTTCAGTGATGGTCGCCATTGCAACAAGTGTAAACAAACGACTGTCTGCACCTTGATACAATAGACTTCTGCCATCTAGTGACAGAGTTGTGTAACTACAACTGTCTGGCTCATCAGACCCCAAACATCACACGCAATCTACCTTACACCATGCATATTCCTAGATCAGTGAAATATGTGTTATTATTAAACGATGTACATCCCTTAAGAATTAGCATTCATACTGTTTTTATTGTTTATGATTATTAGAAGACCGAGTCACGCATGTGGATTTAGAGTCAATCACATCCCTGGTTGCATGCATTGAAATATGACCATTCATAATTCTGTTTACTTTGGATAAACTCTATTGCAAAAGTGAATATGTTAATAAGAGATGTAGAAATGAGAATTGAGACTTAAATGAGCTTACTGTGTGCATCACAAACATTAGGATTTGACACTTGACGTGAATCCCTAAAGACTTGACACGAGAAAGCAGAAGTCTAAAGTTTTGACCTGTTAAAAAGGAACAATAATTAAATAGGCAGCATCAAGCAGGCCTTGCCTCACACTTTGAATATTTCATTAATTTAATCAGGCAAATGCATGGTTAGAACTATTAACTCAACTTCGATTTAAATATTCTCTAATGCTGTGTCTTTTTAATGGCTGACTGAAAGAAATTATGTTTATCGATCTTGTCCCCCACTTATTCACAAAAAAACATTAACAATTTGATTGCACCCATATTGAAGACTCAAATACATTTTATTATTCAGCATGATGGTACAAGACAGTACATTAACAGTAAAAGTGAAAAAAATGAACAAGCTTGTTATAAAAAGTATAAATATAATACAATCCTCAGAATCTTAAGGTCACTTAATACATTTTGTCATATGACATAAATAAACTATAGGGTTTCTCTTTTTGTCTAAACCAGTAAGACAAAATCAGTAAATGCCTCTTCTCTTTGAAAAGTTCATTGGGTTCTTTCTTTAAATCAAGAGTAAAGGTCAACGTGGACTATTTACAGTCTGTCATGTCAGCACCATAAGAACAATATTTTTTTCTTCTCTGCATATGGCCTGAGTTGTGTGGTGAAGGCAGAGAGACAATCACGCAGAGATTTATCACCATTGTTTTGAAGAGGAATTCTCTTCATTCATGGTGGTTTCCACTACCAGCGTCAGGTTAAATCTGACCAGCAAGGTCTCTATTGACTTTTTTTATGTGTTTACTTTGACAGAAATAAACAACAGCCACACCATAGTTGGATGATTGCTAATGTCTTGGCTCACTGTAATGTTTTCCTCTTTTTTCCCTGACATATAAAAACTCCAAATTGGAAGCTTCCAGCTAAGATTTTGAAGGCAGCGAAAACCTCACTTCTCCTGCGACAGGGTGAACCTTTTGAAGGCTATTGTGTCAGAGTATTTCCTGTCCGACAAACTGGGACAGGAAGACAAAATATCAGTTTATAATTACAAAATGGCCTCTTTCTTGGTATACAAGGCTAAGAAAAGTGTGAGTAAACATCAACGTTTGAGCCTGAGACAACATCAAAAAAATATGTCATGTGCTTTATAACACTTACAAAAACTACAAAAATAATAAAGCTCTCATTCAAAAAGAGAATGAAAATCCTTAAGATTTGTGGTGCTTCTAGCTTGTAGCTCTGCACTGAATCCTTTCATGGGATAAACGGACTCCACTACTCTACATACAATATTTATAGCTTGGAGACGCTATAATCCACTGTAGCTTTCTTTTGAATGTTCATCATCTGAGGTTAACAATGTTTTTACAGACGGCGTGTCTGTGTGTGAAAAACCAGCGCCAGGAGCTGCTCTTGAGTATCATTGACAATGCCCTCACAGAGAGGCGCTTTGAGCTGCCACAAAGCTTGGAATGGCCCGATTTAACGTGTGCTGGAGAGCCACAGTGCAACATTTGTACACCTGGACACCAGCTGCATGTTGAGAAGAAGCCCAATGAAGACTTAGACCAGCCCAGCTTCCCGGCACATTCCGTAGAACTGTCCCCGCTGTGCGATGAGGTTGGCAGGAGAGTCCATCTCAGAAATGTGGCCTCTGTCCATGACGATCACTCTGTGAAGCAGCAAAAAAGGAGCAAGACGGTTTTAGATCCAGCATATTTGATAACACCTGATCTAATGTGTGTGTGTGAAATAAGGCTGTCAATTTTGGGGTGTCCAAGCCTATAACTGGGCATGTGACTCACATTTAATTAAATGTAGTAAGTGGATTGTAGGGTTGTAACTACAAATGGATTTCTTTACAAAGTAATAGAATTTGTACTAATGATTTTGTCTTTAAAATGTCAAAAATAATGACAAATGCCCGGAATCCAAAGTAATGCTTTTCCATGGCTTATTTTATCTGACCAACAGTAAAAAAGTCCAAATGTATTCATGTTCCAGTTGTATAAAACAGATAAAAAGCAGCAAATCTTCACATTTGACAAGCATGTATTTGGTATTTTACTTGATAAACGACTTAAAATGAATCATTAACAATCCAAATCATCATTCGTTTTTTTGTTTTCTGTCAGTCAACTAAATACCACAAAATATCTCCACGTAGTGGATTGTAAAGTACCTTGTGTAGTCCATGATGGTGTTGAGGCGGTGAGCGACGGTCAGGACGGTGCAGTCTTCAAACTGTGTGCGGATTGTGGACTGGATGAGCATGTCTGTCTCCAGGTCCACAGCAGCCGTCGCCTCGTCCAGAACCAGGATCTTGGTTTTCCTCAGCAAGGCCCTGGCCAGGCACACGAGCTGGCGCTGACCCAGACTACACAGACAAAGGAGAGGGACATTTATTAGATTCAATCCTGTATGTAGCCTGAGGCGTTGTGGGGATATCCCTGCAATGATATATTGGCATCTGTTTATCTACATTGCAACGAGTCATGTACTATACCTGAGGTTTTCTCCTCCCTCTGAGCATTCATGGTTGAGTTTGTCAGGCAGATTAGAAATAAAGTTTTTGAGGTGAGCGAGCTCCAGTGACCTCCACACCTCCTCATCTGTGTAGGTGTCAAAGGGGTCGAGGTTCATGCGGAGCGAGCCTGAGAACAGCACAGGGTCCTGGGAGAGAGGACAGCAGATGTTGTTCATAACCAGACTGGTTGCAGGGATTATTACAATTTAGAATGTCCTATTCTGCATTGGATACGGATTGCAGCTACTGCAAACAGTTTATGTGATGAAAGCCAGGGCTCAGTTTCTGTTATTACTACTGTCACACCTGAGGAATGATGGTTATGCGGGATCTGAGGTCATGGAGTCCGATGTCGGCGATGTTGACTCCATCTATAAAGATCTTTCCCTTTGCTGCCTCTAAGATCCGGAAGATTCCCAGTGCAAGTGAAGACTTCCCCGCTCCTGTCCGACCCACAATTCCAACCTGGGAAAGAGGTTTTTAAGTCAGGATTTATGTCGGACATAATTCTTCAATTCAAGCAATTTAAGTCTTCCAGAAATGAAGACTGGTTCAGTTTGACAGCTGTTTTCATCATACAAGATGACTCACCCTCTCTCTTTCATTAATTTGCAAGGTAATGCCCTTAAGAGCCAACTCAAGGCCTTTACGGTACTGCAGCCCGTAGTTCTGGAACTCGATAGCACCTCTCTGGGGCCAAGCCAGGGGCAAGGAGCTGCCTTCTATACTCCAACTCGCCTGAAAGAGACAATAAGAAAGGGTGAGTATAGAACACAAACATGTTTCTTGTTGTATGGTGTTGGATTTTTTGTTGTGAGCGGGGATTTGTTTATGTGTGTGCGGCGGGAACACTCACCTCTTTGGCAGTATCAGCATACTCATTGACTCTCTCCACAGACACAATGTTGTTTTCCACGTCAGTCCAGGATCTGACAATCCAACTCAGGATTCCAGTCACCTGCAATATCCAACGCAATGAGAATTACTTTAAATAAGTTTCTTTCCTGCACTGAAAATGTATTTGCTGATTGAGCTAAGCAATGCATTATATTCCACTTTTACCTCTAATTACAACATGCAGAGTGCAACTGGAGTGAAGTCCCACAATGCTGTGTAGTGTATGATGTGTCTTTGATGTTAAAGGGATTGTTTGAAGTGGGGTTGTATGAGGTACTTATCCATAGTCAGTGTATTACCTACAGTAGATGGCGGTTGGCACGCCCCAAGTTTGGAGAAACAGATAGGAGTTGTGGCACAGAAGCAAAGCAAGGTACTGCTGTGGACGGGAGCAGCAGCAAAACGTATATCAACACCCTAAAAAAAAAGGGCCCCTGTAGGCTTTATTTAGAATTCTTCGACCACTTTACCTTGCTGTGAGTCAGTCCTATCTGATGGGAAACTGAAGCCATTATCTATGCTCTCTTCAAAGCCACCGCAGAACACGGGAGTTGCTGGCCTTCTGCTGCCTCGATCGGCTAGTTCATTTGTGTTATTTTGTGACTTTGGTGAGTCCGAATTAACCCTTTAAAGGCACAAAATAACACAGACAAACTAACCGACCGAGGCAGCGGTAGACCAGAAACTTGCAATAAAAGTTTGTTAGATAAAATAATTTTTTTCATCAAAGGTAAAATGGCTTTGAAAAGAGCATGGATAGTGGCATCAGTTCCCCGTCGGTAAGGGCCGTCTCACAGCAAGGTAAAGCGGTGAAAATATTCTAAATATAGCGTACACTTAAACTGATATTGATTTTTTTAGGTGGCTAAAATACGTTTAGCAGCACAGACCTTTACTTCAGTGTTGGTACTCCTGTCTGTTTCCCCAAACTGGGTGCGTGCCGACCGTCATCTACTGAAGGAAACACACTGACTATGGATAAGTACCTCATACAACGCCACTTCAACAATTCCGAACTATCCCTTTTAATAAGTCGGGTATTGGGACATCTCCAAAACTACTGTGTGAGAATGTGTGTGAGCGTGTCTGTTGGCAGAGCTTCTTACCTGGAGGGAGTGTGACACTGCCAAACCAACTATGCCTGGGCTCAGGGTGCCTTTTCCCATCACAGAGAGAATGGCAGCAGCTAAGACCACACCATTACCAACAAACTCCAGATTGACTGCCAGCCACCTGTGGATGTAATATTGATTTAGCTGTGGCCAGACGAGTACCAAAATGTGTCCTCATTTCTAAAGCCAGAAGTCATTTTGTGTAACGCAACATAAAGCAATTGCAGCAACTCTTGTTGCTATGAATCATCACCGTCATGAACTGTTACTGAGCGAATGGACGTATAAATGAAATAAAAGCACATTATAATTATCACATATCATTTTACCGAGTGGCCACAAATCTGGGGAAGTAGGAGGTCTGATTGAAGTCGACCCTCTCATTAGCCTGCTGAATGAACCTGGACTGCTCGCCAAAGGCCCGGATGACGCTGGCGCCCTGCACTGTCTCGTTGAAGTGGGTGTAAATGGGCGAGCGGCTCACAGCTTCCAGCCTCCGCAGCTGACAGGATGTGGCGACGTAGAAGCTCTGTTGCCCACAGTGGAAAAGTAAAACACCAGTTTAATGAGTGAAGTGAAGTGGGAGCACTGAGGGCTTTCCCATAATTCTTAGTGAATGTGTGTAACATCTATGTCAGCGCGTAAGGAACAAAACACAAGTGAATGGCAAAATCAGCAGGGTTGGTTTTGGAGCCCGGAGCTTTCCAATAACACACTGTAATGGAACCCAGCGCTTGCTGAGCCACCTTGAACATTATACTCTCAAAGAAAAAATAAAGATCAAAGTCTTTAGTGTTGAATTGTTGGAGGGGAAAATGTACCTGGACAAAGGCGTAAAGGAAAGCGAGAGGCAGGATGATCACGGCTGCAAAGGGTGTCGCCATGAGCACGATGATGCAGACCTCCATGAGTTTAAAGACGTAGCTCAGCATCATCTTCAAGCCCTCGGGGACCATGCAGTCGATGGCGTCGATCTCTTTGGCAAAGCGGTTGAGTAGGTTGCCACTGGGCGTGCACTCGAAGAAAGACATCGGAGATCGCAGCACGTTGATCAGCAGGTCCATGTGCAAGTGGCGGGAGGCGATGATGCCGCAGATGGAGATAGTGACAGTTGTACCAAAGATGGCAATACCTGAAAAGAGGGCAAAGATGTTTGATCAAATCAGTTGAACGTTACCAGACCAATGTCAACTGTTCAAGAACTTTGTAGTTTCCCACGAGAATCGATAAAACTGACCTTGCACAAAGCCCAGTGCACCAAACACGGTGAGTTTCAGGTCCGTATCAATCTGGGTGCCGTTAACAATCGGGTCGTCAGCCCACATGCTCAGCCAGTAGTTGTAGGCCAATGAGGCGCCCTGCTGAAAGGCGTACAGGAAGACGATGGGAATGATGATGACCAAGCCGATGGTCTTGAAGTACTTCTTGTACATCGCCAACCTCACCTGTTGTACAACACAAAATTAATCAGTAAATCTGAAGGGTTGGTTTGCATTGACAATTTCCCACCATTAGAAGCAAAGTCAAAATCCATTTTCAGACGTACCCTTCCAGTGTGGGCCTTGTCAGCCTTAGTTAGCTTGCCCAAGTCCTCTGGTACCTGTTCTTGGTCTGTTTCAGACACAGGCTCCATATTCTGCAGGTTGGTATTCGTGGTGTCACCCCTGGAGGATACAGAGAGGCCAGAGGTCAGTAAACAAGTTGCTTGGTATGCCAAACATCTTTATGGCGTTTTAACAATTTGTTTACGTACCCAATGAGCTGCTCCTGTGACAGGTCTCTGGAGGATGGCATGAAGTCGACCATGCTGAGTCGAGCATTGGACCTCCTGGAACCAGCTGCAAGAAAAAGACTTTTCATTTTTAATTGTGATTTTTCATTTTTAGACTGATTTTTATTACATATTGGTCCTCCTTTCTGCACACACTGACATTCATTTGTCTGGTCATTTTTATCTCTGCAAGGTGGTCATGTTTTTGGCTTGATTTGTTTGTCTGTCAGATTACAGTAAAACTACTCCCCCCCATTTTCATGAAACTTTGTGGAAGGGTGTAGCATGAGCCAAGGAAGAACCCATTCAATTTTGGAGCGGATCTGAATCAAGTGGTGGATACATGAATTATGTTTTACTTTTCGTTAACATTGCGAGATATGGCATTTGCGCTGGATTCTTGTGTTGTCGGAATTATCTAAAAGATTAGTTCCCGAATAAAAAAATTCACGTGAACACCCCCTCAATTCGGAACAACAACTTGGAAACAGACAGAGAAGTGTTGTTTAGACGCAATAAATACAACACATCTTATTTGTAGCTTCTTTCCACGTTACGACTTAAAGCTCATGAACACAATGAACTCGGAACAATGACTTCCCAACTTGGGAAGTGACACCACCCGAGTAGCACATTGGCCTTAGCGGAGGTCTGCGCTTTCCAAGTTCCATTTGAGTTTAACAAAAATGTTTCACACCTCTTTGTATGGCGCTCTCTTTTCGCTCTGTGTTGGCGAAGGTGTGAATGAAGTCAGCGAAGGCGCCATGGCGGCTGAGGAGTTCTTGGTAGGAGCCGCTCTCTGTGATTTCGCCATCTCCCAGAACGAGGATGAGGTCAGCCTGTGGCAGGAAGCTCATCCCATGGGTCACTAGGATGCGGGTCTGTATAGCAAGCCACACAAGTCCGAAAAATAGCATGTAAGCACAAACCCTTACTAAATTGAGGCTTTCTTCAAAACAAAAGTGTCAGCAAAGTGGCGGTTTCCATATTATCATAACAATAGCACATGCAGCATGCTTGTAAGTGGTTCAGGAATTGTAAAACCATGTTTTGGCTCTTTGCAGCTGAATTGCATTTGGTTTTGTTACAATATATGTATTACCTTGTCCCTTAGGACTCCTTTTGGTCCAATGACTTTGTCAAAGATGTGTTGACCCACATGTGCGTCTACAGCAGACAGCGGATCATCCATGAGGTATACATCAGTCTTTCTGTAGACGGCCCTGGCCAGGCTCACCCTCTGCTTCTGCCCACCGGAGAGGTTCAATCCCTGCGTGGACACAATTATTCGAAAGTTTAGATATACTCAGAGGTTTGGAGACAAGAATAAAAACCATATCATTTCTATTTCTCCATTTCTATACCTTCTCTCCAATTTCTGTAGCATCTCCAGCAGGTAGGATGTCCAGGTCGGGCAGCAGTGCGCAGGCTTCCAACACTCGGTGGTACCACGTCTTCAGTTTCTCACGACCAAATATGATGTTGTCTTGGACTGTGGCGTTCTGGATCCAGGCCTGCTGAGGCACATACGCAACGGAGCCCTGTGGAGACAGAAGTCAAAACAAAGACTGTCAGTATTTATTAAATGATGAAACCCACAACTAAGAATAGAACATACACGTGAAAAACAAGCTCAGTACCTTAACACTGACATGGCCGCTTCTTTTCTCAGTTTCACCAAGCATGGCGGACAACAAGGAGGACTTTCCACTGCCCACATGTCCGACCACAGCGACGAGGGAACCTCGTGGCACATGGATACTGATCCTGTCAACAAAAAAAGGAACTGCCCTGTAAGTCTCTCTTTGTTTTTATTGTAGATTTAGTGTTCTTTTTTTTTTATAATTCATACCTTTTAAGACATGGAGGGCCCTCTGCAGACCAGCTGAAAGTGCCGTTTTCTATCACCACGTCTTCCCCATCTAAACAAAAATGAAAGGTTGAACAAAATGAACAAAACTTGCAATAAACACTGAAGACAGGACAGGTCTTTTCAACCTGAGCCACAAACTTTCAAAACAAAATTGTCCCTTGAAGTTGCTCTTCAGAGTGCAGCCTGGGCGTAATTACAAGTTAATTTGGTTAATCATTCAAATTACAGAGCTGTTGCTTTTTCACAAGCTGTCTTAGGAAGTGTTGACAGATTACAGAGAGAGGATTGCAGTATTTTCTTTTTTTTCCCTCTATGAATCATATGTTTGAATTCGTGCTGTGATTTACATTCAACCACTAAATGGGAACATCCTATAATTACGCTGTCTCCCAGTCAGCCAGGGACCACGGAAGTGACAGTGCATACGATCCATACAAGGCTGTGGTACTCCATGGATAGAAACAACACAATCTTGTGGGCTGCTTATATTGATTACGACAGCGTATGATTTTACACAGTATGGGGGGACAAATTGTGGAAATTGGTGAAATTAAACAGTGCAAAATAGTAGTTTATTCATTTAATGTTAAAGTTTATACATGGGTGGGGTTCTTACCAGAACTCGATGGAGCCTTTGAGACATTGTCCACTTTCAGTTCCTCTGAGCACAGGTACTTTCCCAGACGCCTTAGTGAAACCATAGCCTGAAACAGAGTCAGCGGTTCCTTAATTCATCATATGGGACCATGAAAATATATCTCATCAGGCACCACAGATGGAAAAAAACATCTCAGAGCAATCACGAGTATTCAATTAAGATGTCACCTACCTGCATGGTCGTGCTTATAGCGAATGGAAGCTGGCTGAGCGGAGTCTTCAGGATGTTGATCAGCGCCATTGAGACAAAAACTTTCTGTGCATCCAGGACGTTCCTGTCATCGAGCGTCACGTAGACTCCAAACATGGAAAAGGCAATCTTGGGGAGAAGAATAGGCTAAATGTTAACTTCTACAGGCAAGAACTTGTATGATGGAAGATCTTAAGACACTCTATTTAAAAGATAAAGCTGGGGTAATTCTAAATGTCTCTAATTGTCAATATATCTCATGAAAAGATCAAAACCAACAGCAATGCTTCCCCGCCCTGTCTATGGCACTCAGCCCCAAGCCTGTTCCTACTGAAGATATGAATCTTTAAAAACAGGTCACAAATATATCATTTGAAACTAACAATTATTTTCGTTATTGATTAATTGTTTGATCTATTAAATGTAAAAAGAAAAAAGTGAAAAATGTCCATCAGAGTTTCTCAAAGTCCAAGATGACATCTTTAAATGTCTTTTAGCTATTCGGTTTAAGGTCATATAAAATGGAGAAAAGCAGGAAATCTTCATATTTAAAAGGCTGAAAACAGCCTTTCCTGTCATTTTTGCATGAAAATTCGCTTTTTTAACGATCATTGGATTATCAAAATAGTTGCCTACTATTTTTCCGTCGATCAACTAATCGATTAGTCAAATAATCGTTGCAGCTCTACAGTGCACGAAATACTGAAGTCTGTATTCTTTTATTAGTAGCTTCTTCGGTTTTGTGCTCTTACGAGGAAGGAAGAGGAGTTGAAGGATGCAATGGAGATGGAATAAAGGATCTGAGACTTCTTCAGGGCTTGGAGCTCCTTTTCTCTGTGGCCCAGAACCTGCTCCAGAAAGGCCTTCTCCCAGGCGTAGAACTTCAAGATCTTTATTCCATTCAGGATCTCATTCATCAGTCTGATGCGGCCGTCCATGAACTTCATTTGGATCTCCTGTTGACCAGACAAAGAGGTTTTTATAAAAAAATAAAATAAACTCTCCGAGGCTGAAACTGCAGCAGAGTGGAAAGACAATTACCAGACCAAAGCAAATACATGCATTTGTGAACATGGGTTTGTCTGTTTGTTACAGCCGTAGTAGTTTTCCTGAACACCATAGAGCTCGTTTAATTCAGTAAGAATTTATTGCTTGTTACATTTTAGTTATTTTTACGACAAGGAAACAACAAAGGGCCAGGAATGCGGTCACTGCATTCAAGACTGAGTTCGATTTAAATTGGCATCCACATTTACAGAACCCTCTGTTGTTTTTCCAAAGAAATGAAAAATTATGTCTTCCTTCTGCCCACCCTTTCCTTTCATTGTTTTTCAAACACGTTATATGGGGCAGACATCAAAAGGACAAGAGAGAATGTACCATGCAGGCCAAACACCCACGCGGCTCTTCAGCCACTCTCTAAACCAGCTGTGGCATCCCTGACCTAACACGCCAGATGTCTGGACTACTGGAGTGAAAGTTGGAAGGATTCCCGCAACTACTGTTACCTGCAGCTTGCTTCTTTTCTTCGCTATGAATCCGTTGAGTGGAAAAATGAGAATGACAGTGGCGATTCCTGCCAAAGCCGATGGGCCGAGATGCTGAATAAAACAAAGAATGAAACGTCGTTCAGGGCACTTTCAGTTAAAATGCAGTTATGCGCGAATGAGCGGCATTGTGAAAACATTTTGACATACCTGCCAGAGGAAGAAGAGACAAAGAGCAATCTCAATAGGAGCCAACCAGACAGCGTTGAAGTAAACCACAAAGTCCATGAGCTTCTGAGTGTCTGCCGAAACCAGATTCACTATCTCGCCCACGGTGCAAGTCCTCCTGGCAGCGCTGTTTATCACCAAAGACTGGATTGTCAACAAGAGAGACAAAGACATTTTAGCCCTCAGTTGTCCAATATAAATTTACACCCTCGTAAAGATTTCAGAGGATCATTCATCTTAGGTAAAAAGCTGTTAATCATAAGCTGTTTTTTCCTGTCTGGAAGGAAAGACAGCTTTTGTTTTTGCCATTTAAAACATAATTTATGTGCCACTTAGAGGTTAGCGGCTACATGATTGTAGATGTAGATTTACCCACCTTCCTGTAAACCAAGCCCATAACAGCTGTCTTCACCCTCATCCCCACTGTGAAGCAAGCGTACATGTACTGGTGGCTGAAGAGGGACTGGAGACAGGACAGCAGGAACATTAAGGTGGCGTAGAAGTAGCCTTTCCACAGCGGAGCATCTTCGTCTCTCATGAAATCCAGAAGAAGACTGTGGAGGAAGATATTGTTGCTTGATTGGGATGTTTGCACACACAGGACTATCATGACTATAAACTCCCTATTTCTATGCATGTTTTTTTTTTTTTTTTTTACTGGAAAGCTGTGAATGAAACAAATCAAAGCAGACAGTTTTTACCCTGTCAACATGATTTTTTTAACTGTATTTTTTAATTCATTGTGTGCCTTAAACCAATGGCCGTGAGCGCTGCTGCGGCTGCTGGCTGACTGGTCTGCACAAAGTAGCTCGGGTTGCACAACAGTGCTCAGCTTGTGGCCGGGCTGCCCTCACACTTGGCCAGCGGCTCCATTATTGTGGTCCGACAGCATTTCTGCCATTTAGAGCCTCCTCTCCCACTCTGCCTGTCCTCCTCACTGGAGCACAGAGGGCTGTGGTCTCGTCTACTTTTCCTGCTCACAGCTCCATGACCGTAATTAACACTTCCACTGATGCTGTGCTGTGCATCAACAACAACATTCCAGTCTGGATTGTGCGGCGGGTCAGCCATGACCTGTTTTCATTGCTGCCAGCTTCTGTTGTTGTGTGGTTGTCTGAGTCTCAAATCATTGAAAATAAGACAATGAAGGTGATATCTGAGGTGCTAACCAAGGAGTTGTTTACACTTTTACAGTATATCTAGCTAGACCGTGGTACTTACCCGCAATCTGCTAAACCCATGTTTCTCATTGTTATGTTCCTAGGACATATTGTCCGCAGCTTTCCTTAATACAGTGCACACAATGCCATTTGGTTTGTGGGACTCACTGAAAAAGTTCTCTTTCCAAATAAAATGACAAGGTTACTCGTCATAGAAACCGTTTTATGAGCAATGTTTTTGAGAACTACTGGTTATCAAAGCACAACTGCCTGATTTCTATCTTCATGCAGAATGAGCAAACTATACACAAGAACATTTGTGGATTGTCTTTTTTTTGTGTGATTTTTTCTTGCACCGCAGACCAAATACCCCTGAGCTTCAGGGCACTGGGTTGAAAAAAAGCTAATATCTCCCAAAATTGGCAGCTATTTCTTGACAGATTGAATTCATTGTGAGAGCAGATTTATGCTTTGCTGCACTCTTACCTGAGCACCTGGGGGATGGCGAACATGAAGGCATCGTGGAATATGATGCACAGGGTGCCGGTCAGAAAGTATGGACCGAACTTGCGTGCCAGCGTCCTGAGCAGGAAGAAGCCAGAGCTCTGCTCCTTCTGCAGCTTCCTGAGGAGCTGAGCCTGGTCTGGCAGTCGGCTCCCCAGCGCCACACCCGACGCTAAGGCCTTCTCCTGCCTGCCAGAGGGAGAGAACGCACGCAGTTACAGACAACACATCTGTGTCGGAGATGCCCAAAATTATGCTGGCGCCCTTCAAGCCTTTACTGTAAAACAGACTGTAAAAAAAACCCTGTTGTTATTCCTGCATCACTGACGGACTCAAGAATTTGCCAGCAGTAACAAGCATTATTCACTGACATAATTATTGTACTTAACGAAGGATCTTCAAAGAGCTGGATCATGTTAACAAGCTTTGACACAGGGCTCTTGCCCTGACATTATGGTGCTGTATGTCCTCAAGGGACTCCTTTGCACCTATTTTTGGCTCAAAATGCCTGTTGATGAGATGTCTCGAATGTCAATTTACCGCAATCACGGCTAAGTTGGGCTCTGCTTTGGTCATTAATTCAGCCATGCACCATGCTGACAGTTGTTATAAAACAGAATGGATTCTCTGGCTGTTAACCTGTGACAATAGTGAGACACTCATCGATCACAGGCCTGTGTCAAAGTAGCCATATGAGCCTGAGGAAACATGAAAAACAACATGTGCATGTCCTGCACATCTTTTCTCTGTCCAGATTGGTCTAATGCTGCCCGTTTCTTAATGCTACTACTAGCTAATAAACATGGAAGTTTAGGCATGAAAGTCAATTTACTCGTCATTAAGTGTGTCGTTCTCCATATAAAAGTCTTCAGTGCCTCTATTGAGCGTTCTAAAGTCAAATAAAGTAACCCAGGTGATGTCGTCGGGGTTATGATGTCATCAGGATTATCTTGATTTAGCCTCGGATACTAAATATTCAAAACATAAAGTTTGCATTACAAACGAATCAGGAAGGGAGGATCAAACCAAATTCTGCAATACCTGCAAAACAATTGACATTCGGATCAGCCTCAGCTGAACTTTGTATTTGTGCCAGTTAGGAAATGTTAGCATGCTCATACACTAAACTAAGCATGTTGGCATTGTCATTGTGAGCCATGGATGTTTAAAGACAACTGGATACAGCGCTGCAGACGGCCCCCCGTTTATCCTCTGAAAGTCAAGAAAAGTTTGACTTCCGAGTATAATATTGCCTGGATCTTCTGGTGATATTCCGCATCCACGGAGCCCATAGAGCAAGCTTTATGTAAGTACAGTACCAAAATGCCCTGGTACCCTGTAAACTGCCAGACATTAATTATCAGGCGTTCTCACTTTTGAAGTTCGGCACATTCATCCGTCCAATCCTCTTCCAGCTCTGAGATGATCTTGCGCGACGTGTCTTCCTCCCTCAGGGTCCACAGGTCCTCTGCTGCCAGCGGCGTGCGATATCCTTTCACAACAAGCCTGAGGAGGATGAATCACGCACATGATCAAAAAAACACACATATTATTGTAAACAAGTAAAAACTGTCGCTATAGTGAGTCAGCTGAAGCCAAAAAATTAGGGGGTTCTGAAGAACCATCTTACCCAGTGAACCACCAGAAGAGGATCTTTGACAGGAAAGAGGCATCTTTCACGGGACAGGGATTCTGCAACAGATTAAAGACCTGATTTACTGTTGTTTTCGCAGTAAATCTCTCACCACTTTAAGGCTTTCGAGACATACACAGCTTCACAGAGGCTGTCGGTTGATGGTTGAATGGTGCACTTGTGAGGAGTGTGTTTGAGAATGCTAATGTGTGTAAACAGCACTGGACAGTGAGGTGGTCCATTGTGGGGGGAGCAGAGGCCATGAACTCCCACAGGTCAGAATAAATAGAGTTCAGTGTTAGCGCAGGGTGAAGATGACGTTCTGAGGTCTAGCGCAGACAGAGCGGAAATGTGTCATCATGCACAAGCTATCCAACAAGGGGATACACACACACGCAGGCACACAGAAAGTTTGTCCTCTCAAGCATTCTTTATGGCATCTCTCTCCACCCTGCCACCCCCTCACCAGGGTGTTTGCTCTCTTCATTACCAGCGCGCTCGCTCTTCGTCCCCATACTTCCTCTCTTCCTGTGAGTAACTCTAACCAGAGCGTGGGTTCGGAGAGGAGGAGGAGGTGGAGGAAGACGAAGAGGACACACCAAGGAGTGACCAATGGGTGTGTCCCCTACGCCAGACTGCGGCTTCTGCACCCTCACCACCAGCCAACAGTTTCTTAGGGACTTTTCCAGCTATTTTGATTGTTTATCACAGGCGAAATATTACGTCACGCGTCTGTTTGATTGATTAGAAGCTAATTTTCATTCACCTGTCAGCTGTCCTGAATCAACTCGCTATTTTGAGCTTGACAAAGTGTCGTCAGGCTCATGTTTGATGGGATAGTGATATCCGTATTAAGTAATTCCTGTGCTGTTATGTGGTCATGGACTTTAAGCAGCGGTCGCGATGTTATCCCGACGCTGAAGTGAGTGATTCGCGTTGATGGTATGCAGGAGAACAACGACAAACACACTCACATTCACACTCTCCTCATAGGAAGCCAAAGCGGTAAAGTGAGAGCGGAAGGAGGGTGGGAGGGGAATCACATCATTTCCTCCAAAAGGGAAAAATGTCTTGACAACAAAAGTTGAAAACCACAAGATAGCTGCTCAGGCATTTTTGGACTTTTTTTTGACGGAAGTGGGATGCATTCTCATCTGCCTACCTTTTGCAGGACAGTTTTTCCCTCTGGAGGCTGGTCAGAAAAACAGCACAGGAAGAGCTGGGCCAGTTGGATTGTGAAGTAGGAGAAAAAGGCGAGGTATCGTACGATGTCGGACCCAATACCCTGTGGAATAAGAAAGCACAGATTAAGGAGGCTGCTACAGGGCTGAAAAATACCAGTGTTTTTGTCAGAATTCCTTCAGTTTATTTGTTTTGAGCTATTGCAGACAAGTTTCGTATGTTTATTTTAAGCTGGGGACACAATTAATTGGCTCTGTGGCTGTGCACATGCCACAGAAAAATAAAATGTTTCTCAATACGCAAGGTTTTCAACAGGATCAAAATGTGTTTCATGTCTTTCAACATTACTTAACAAATCACACAACATCCTGTGGTATACAGCGTAATTTATCCTCACAGTGGTTTTGTGTGCAGTTTCACAACAAGACGAAAATTCATTACGTGACTTTTCCCATGCTTACACATTGTATAGCAGAGGATATCGTTTATACACCAAGAACACAGACACAATAAAGAGTATTTTGGACCTTAAAGCTAAATTGAAAACCCAAAGTCTTTAATGGTGTACTTTATATAAATGTAGCGATAGTTAAAGCTGCCCCTCAGTCACGCTAAGAGCCCATATCTGTAAATAGGGAGATTGTGGTTTCACCAACCAGCACCCTTACATTCAATTAAGGGAGCAGCTGCAATATTAACCATTCAGAGACTTTTGTGAAATGTAGGACTCGCATGATATTCTTGACGTACAGAAATTGTGGGGTTTGGCAGAGGCATTGTTTACTACTGGGTCACGGCCACTGCCACAGCCAGTCTGTTGTGCAGCAGAGTGAGTAGGCATGAAAGTCACAGCCATAGTAAACAGTAACAGATTTTCCTTAAAGAGTGGTGCTGTGCCCAGAAAGGAGATATGAAGGGGCCAAATGAATGCGGCCACACAGGGTCAAGATGGTCGCAGAGTGGGTGGGAATAAAATGTAGGTCAGGCGACTCAGAATGGCCAAGGGTCCACAAACATGAACTCATTCAACTCGTGCCATTAGCGCTGCAATGTGAATTAGACACATTCTTCATAAATATTTAGAAAAATGTACATGTAAATGTGAGCTGACACAGTAGACAGGGAAAAACTGCAGCGCTGTACTGCAACACTTTGGTTCTTGTTACATCTACAATAAGATAATAATAATAATAATAATAATAATTTTTTTTTTCCTGCAATAGTACAGGTATCAGCATCTAAAGTAAAACATTCTACAAGACATACTAGTCATGTTTCCATTCAATTGTCAAACATATTTTAAATATACAAAAATTCAAATATGAAAAATAAGAAATGAGAATTTGGCACGTTTCCACCAACTGGTTTGGAGCAAACAAATAAACGTTTCCTGTAATCTGCCAGTAAAAAGAGTATAAGAGTACAAGTATAAGAAATAAAACCAGTCACCTTGACCAACTAACCCTTCTATGAGAGAAGGTCTTCAGGAATTTCTCTCAATTGCGCATGTTTTGAATTGGTCTATCATGTAAACTAGTATTGGCCATTTTTCATGCCATCTGGATACAAAATAAGTAACTAAAATACTTAAATTATTCTAATGCATACGAATATCCGTGAAGATGCTATTGAGGAAATTTTATCGACATTTTTTGCCGTTTCCATACAACTTTTCTAACGCGATACTTTAAGGTTTATGGAAACATGGCTACTGTAACACTAATACAAAAACACCTTCCAAATATAATGCTAGAGCCAGCAACCGCTTAGCTTAACTTAGCTTAGCACAAAGAATAGAAATAGGAGAAACAGCTAGCCAGGCTCTGATGTGGCTAATCCACAAAGTGTTGTTTTTACACTTTACTTTTGTACAGTTTAAACAACATATAACGTGTTTGGAGAGAGTCCGGTTAGCTGTTTCCCTTTGCTTCAAGTCTTTGTGCTAAGTTAAGCTAATTAGCTGATTAAGCAAGTGGTAGCTTCATATTTACTCTACAGATATGTGAAAAGTACCATTCTTTTCATCTAACTCTTTGCAAGAAAGTATATATGCGTATTTCTCCCAAATGTCAAACTATTCCTTTAACTACAGTTAGCTTTTGAGTGAAACTCAATGATGACTTGGTTTTAGGGTGCAGTGAGCAGCCCTTACTCAGTCTTATAAACTGTTTTTTGTTATTGTCATCATTAACTGTATCTTCTGTAGGTCTGACACGGCAGCATGCCATTTCATTCCAGTCTAATACCTAACGTAAAATGGTACCGTTCACTTCCATGGCGCAAAGGACGCTGGATGGTATTTGAATCTTGATGAATAGAACCTATATGCAAAGGAATTTGGTTATACAAGATATACAATATGTTGGAGAAATATACGGGTGGTCACGTGTGTATACTATGAGCACGTGTGTGGTTGAATGAAATAAAAACATCTGTATCTAAATTCTAAATGGCCTCGCATTATGTGCGGATGCATAGATTTCCATCTGGCTGTGTTTACAGCAGTGTAGGCCCATAAACACAGCGCTGACGTTCCTCTGGTCTGACCCAGGGCTGCCATGTCTCACCAGCATTTATCCCAGAGCCATCATTACTCTCCCCCAAGTAGTGTGGGAATGTCACACTGGTGACGATAAAACAGAAATATGGATATGTGTGTGTTTGTGTGTTTTTTATAGAAATGCAAATGCGACTGCCCCACGGATGCTTAAATAGAAACTTAACCCATATAGGCTACAACAGTGATTGCAGTGTCTGACACGAGACGCAGGAAGAAAAGGAACTTAAACACACACAGGCTTGACCAGAATTGGCGGTGTCATCCTCCAGCACTTGGTTAACTTTGGGTTACCTTGGTTGAAATTGGGGGATGAAACAAACTCTTTGCTGACACAGGGTATATCTCAAGCTGTACTGCTGGAGTCTTGTGTCTAGACTATGGGTAGGAGTAGACCCGATTAGATATGCCTGCATGGTGTTTTGAAACTGCAAGTTCACTGCGTTCAAACCTGACAAACACACTGAATTATTCGTATATTTTAATATAGAGAGTTTTTGGATGCTTGGAATATACACCAGTGCGTGTTAATACAACACAGTGATGATATTTCTATTAAATGGTATGGTGTAGTGGTAATATTTTATATTAATATCTGAGAGGCTAAAGACATACCTCATCCATGGCCAGCTGGATCTTTGCTCGGAGAGGCACCAGGGAACAGACAACGGCCAAGACCCAGAACAGGAAGAGGAATACAGAGGAACGACAGCCTCTTATTCTTTCCAACTGGATGATGCATAAGGCCAAGATCTATAGAGAGACAAAGAGAGACAGAAAGATTTAATTTAAGAATTCACATGAGGGGTTCTTACAGCGCAGAGGAAACAACTGTATCCCCGAGAAAGAAAGCACTCAAATTTCTGTGATGTCACGTTTAGGAACGGCCTGGAGCGACTCAACAAGGAAAAGAAAACATGATCTCAAGTATGAATGGCCTTTTTGGAACAAACTAAAAAAATATCCTATTTACATACCAATGAGCTATATTTTATAGTTACTATTAGTTCTCAACTTCAAACCAAACTGTTTTCTTTTTGTGGTTTTTAACTTTTTAGTTAAGTTTTACTCTGGGAAAAACTTCTCTCCACTTTAATTCAGTTGAAGTACATAAAACCTCATCTCTCCCATATTAGCTGCCAACGTTTTCATCAGAACATGCAGGGTGTAATCAGATTTAGTCTGATCTAATGCAGCCGATGGTGGTTTTAAGAAAGAACTTAGGTTTCTGGGATTTCCCTCGCCGCAGGCGCAGCTGTGATCTGAGTAACTTCCTCTTTAAAATGACACATGTATGGTATGCCGCATGCCCTACACACATTGCTTAATGTTATTATATACTTTCCTTTAAAAAAAAAAAAACAAAAGCTCCATACTGTGAAGTTTTCTCAAGAAAAGGCCTGATTCAGTGTTTGGACACGGCTGTCTGTCCTCAAGCAGTCATGCTTCTGCTGTGAACCACTGAGTGGTTGGCCAAGTGAGACGTCACTTTGTCATGCCAGCTCATCACCAAGTGGGGAGAAAGCAGGTTTCGTAATGGGAACCACATTGGTTACTTTTGGATGAACCACAGTACTATCCTGTTATAAACTAAACGGCCTGGTAATTATATAAGTTTTTTACAACAACAACCTTATACATTTAATGTGGAGATGTGTACAGAGTGTGGTGGCCAAGAGGGTGAACATCTTCATGTGCTCCGGTTTACTTACTGTGGTGACACACTGATTATTTATTCTTTTGTTCATTCATTTTCCCTACACACTTGATCCAGTCTGTTGAAGGATACATTTGAAGGATAAATACAGAGGGACAGGCACTTACAATCATACCTATGGGGAATTTAGAGTCTCCAGTCCACCTGACTGGACGTTGGAGCCAAAAGGCACACAGGGAAAACGTGCCAAAAAAGCATGTGAACATCCAAGAACTAGAATTTAGGTGCTTTTGCTTTTTTGCCTTTACATCACACATAGTCATTTGATCCATTGTTGATTCAAAAATATTGATTATTTAAAACAAAAACACTTGACTGATTACTGAAATACAGTTTTTAAAAGCTAAATATATGTTCCATTACTGCACATTCATTTTTTGATCAACTCAAGTCCCCTATGGGACTGCATCAGTCAGCAGCACATAGCCCGTGTTAAGAACTTTATGTCCTGAACTGCTGGTACTTAAAGTCCTATACTGATGTGGTTGAGGCTGCATCAGCCCCAATCCAAACCTTAACATAAGTGAGGGAATCGTATAGGTGACCTTGGGTCAGCATCTGAGGGCAAGGACGCTCCTATTCCTCGTCTTCCGCTCTGACTTGCCATAATGCTGCAAACCATCAGCCCATCTGTTTGTAGAAGTCCGTGGGTGGAACTAAGTCCATCACTGAGCCCGAATCAAAAACCCTACCTTATAATTACATGGGAAGTGTGCAGTGCTTTGGGAAGGAATAGGACTTTTATGTCATGGTATTGCTGATTATAGTCGGTGTCTTGCGTGTGCTTTTCATCAATAGTGACCACAATTCGTTTGTGGGCTAAAAACTGTTCCCGTACATTAACTTGAGTTGAAGGGCAACAAAACAAGTTTGTCGGAGCAACAAGAGCACAGTGTTCCAGGCCTGTGCCCAGGGAACGGGCGGTAGTGAGCGGCTACAATCAGCATCAAGAAAATGATATCCTTTAGTAAAGATGGGTCTGGCAAGTACATTTAAAGATTGGTGAATCTTAATCTGATTTAGTAGATGTTTGTTTGTCTGATAAATTATATCCTCAAAATAAATGATCTTATTTTGAGATATATGCCTCGATACAAGAGAAGTCTCAGTGTAATTTTACCCAAACACGTGCTTCTATTTGCTCAGGAGTCTGAAAAGACCACAGATGGCCAAGGGTGTCTGACTTGGAGACTGTGCAGGACCTGTATAAGGCTGCGGAGAGAGGAAGCTTTGTGAGTAAAAGTATACGGTTCTGTGGGTCAGCTTTACAGGCTCACTGGGCTACAGCAAGCTGTTCTTTCCGGACTCAGCACCCTTGTATGGCATTGTAATTCTTACATCACTCCTGCTCAAGGTAAACAGCATTTTAAACTTGCCATGCCACCCATGTTGCCAACTGCACCCCTCTTCTGTTTGCTCCTACGTACTCATCAGTCAAGTATCATTTAAAATCTGCAGAAAATGAGTGGGATCGATGTTCTGAGAAACATTCAGGTTTGTTTCCATCAACACAAGCCACTGAAAGCATTTCTCTGATTGCATACTAGCCCTTATCTTCTATAAATAATGTTCTGGAGCCCACCCTACATGCCACCCTGATCCATGTAGGGCGGGCATTATAGTTTGATTCAAGATGTTTGGAAGGAAAAGAGACAAATAACATTTGTAACTAGAAGGGTACTTGGAGAGCATCGACCTCTGCCAAGGCCATTTCCATAAAGGAAAATAATGTGTGTATACGCCCAGTGATTTGGATCCACTCCAACATTTTATTGGTTCTTCCCTGGCCCATGCTACACCCTTCCCCCAAGTTTCATGAAAATTGGGACAGTAGTCTTTTTATAATGCTGACAAAAATACAAACAATCAAACTGAACGTAGGTGGAGCTAAAGATGTCATCTAGACTGCATGACTCTGCACAGGTCTTGCACTGATTTGGATCTAAACATTTGAGTGGTTTGAGCTGTTTCTCCTCAGACCTGAGCAAGCATATCAATGTGCACTATGGATTCTGGGTAGGGCTTTGTTCCTTCAAAACCTCAGGTTCTTATTCCAAGGTAAATTGGATGAATGTTTTGTCATTTATCTTTTCTTCCTTTCCTGCATTGCAATTAAACACGTTTCACCTTACTGTAAATACAGTCTTGGTCAGAACAATGGCGCTTAAAAAAGGAGCTGGCGTCAAAACCCCCAGTCCAGCAGTACACCTGTAGCCTATATAAAGACAGAACCTTACTATGTAATTAGGTTTAACATAGGCTACAATTGTGTTTCATCACCTTTGTATTTGGTGGTTTTTGTGGGTTTTTTTCCTCATAGATGAACGAAAAGGTTGGAAGAGAATCAAATGAGCTTGATTTGAAGCACATGATTGATCAACGCACTGCCACCACTGAACATTTGCGTGCAACTACATGATTGGATAAGCATCAACAAAAAACTTGATTCAATAAACTTGAGTGGACAAGCACTGACTGTTCAAACGGAGTTCATGAGTGAGGCAATCCTCACAGTTTAGGACTAGAATCATCCTGCAATACTTTGTTGAGGAACAGGCCTCTAAAAACATCTGACATTTTCTTTTGGTTTATTTACATTTCTTTCTCTATGTCATATGGTCTCTTACTTGCACAGCACCTACCAATCGCATTTTTCATTGTATTGAAACTTTGCACGTACGTATGCACGCCGATTCCACATCAAATAGTTGCTGATGTCACTACATGTGCTCTGCACCCTGATGAGTGATGGTCAACTACTGGCGGCGTTTACAGGGTAATGTAATATTTGCATCTCCGGCAACACTATAAATCTAACCTTGGTTATGCATCTTTGCACCTCAGTGTCTGGCCAACATACTGTACATACATAGGCTTTATATCCTTTCATTTTCCTGCACATTGACATGTGAGCCAGGCGGAAATATTCCCAAAACTTCTTTGTTACCCAGAGCAACACAGGAGGGATTTTGGATGTGCGATTTGAGCTACAAATTATAGCTCAATAGTTAAAGCATGTTCCATACACACACCATGACGCACAACATGATTCTTTGGTATGTGGAGTGCTGTGCTTCCACCCTCTCGTTTCATTACCTATTACAACTTGATCAGGGATAAACAACTTATCACTAGCAACTTCAATTAAATATCTTTAAAGTAGCAGGCTATTTCAATTATTTAAGGACCTGTCAACAGTTTTACACCATCTATATGTCCATAACAATTTATACACAATTAGATTTTAGAAGTATGAATGAAATGCACTTTTGTTTGTGCTGTTATACCCCACACTGTACATGCACTAGTTGTTTCAGGTGGATGAGTCCACAAACTGACTTAAAGGAATACTTCAACCACAAAATGACTATTTGTATATCAATTGTTCACCCTCTGCTACCTCAAATTCCTGAAGAAAACTTAGTTTTTCACGCATGCATCGACAACAGTGAATGAAGAATCCAAAAACTGGGAAAATTCTGGATGGATTGAAATAAATGGGGGAAATAGTTTTTCTGTTGTTAATTTTGGCTCCTGTTACCGTCAATACATCATGATTGTCTCAATCTTTGTTTTTTCTCACATGCCTCCACAGTGAACGAAGAATCCAAAGTTTTCTAAAACAAGGTGAGTAATTCATATACAAATTATCATTTTGTGGGTGAAGTATTCCTGTAAGACGATATCAATTTTGAAGCTGGACCTTGACTTATAGGTTCATCACTTTGCAGTATAGTATGTATAGAAATAAGAGTAAAATCATGAAAGAGCGACAGTATTTACCACAGTCATGCTGCGTATGATGGGGCTGAGTAGGAAGACCATGTGCTGCTGGATCTCCTGGCTCCTCTCCAGCAGGATGTAGAAGAACTCCACGAAGCCAAAGGAGGCCAGCAGGAAACCCAACACCTGAGCAGGACAGGAAACGGAAGACTGAATATCAAAGCTTTACGGTCACATTTGACAGTATATTTCTTTTCTGTTGATACTGGGGATCTTGTTGACTGGCCAAAGTCTGCGTGAAGTCTCACCATCTTGGCGCTGCAGAGGCAGGACATTCGAATGCGTCCGCGGTCATGGCAGTAGAGGTGAAGGCAGTAGAAAGGGGCCAGCAACCACAGATAGATACAGGGCACCCACACCAGTACTGTGTTCTGGAAACACTGGGTCAGGTCCGGGTTGGCTGTGTACCACGTACGGTTCCAGTCCTGCAACAGAGAAAAAGTAACAAAGACAGAAGTTTTAGATCAAGAGAATATGCTTAAGAGTCAAACTGTGAGTTTATATCCATCATCTAACAAGCTGGAGCATGAGACAGCCAATTCCAGAGAAGTCAGACTTGGTGTGGGTCCTATGTTTCAACCATCAAGGCAGCGGAGAGTGAAACCACAGCGAGTCCACAGTAAATGTGTCTGCACTCAATCCTGACAGAGAGTTGGAAGAGGCCTTTCTTTAGCTCAAAAAGCAGAGTCCGTTTTTTTTCTGAAAAGGCTCTGGCTTGTTTCCTAATTTGAATAGGACAATGTAAACTGTCGACACATTAAAAAGCGAGGTCAAGGATTATACTAATAACGAAGCCTATAAACAATAAAGGTCCAGGCAGACGAGGTGTGTTGGGCAAATGCTGCCAAAAGTGTGAGATTTATGTAACAGGATAGGTTGTCTTATGTAAAAAATGTAATAAAATAAAAAAAGGGGCCTTAGTGGCTTGTTGTTGTCTTGCTTCCCGTGTTTATCACCCCGCTGATCTAATGAGGGGCAGGGTGTCTGGCTGTGCTAACGAGGCTGCCCCGCGGAGTCACCACAGGAAGTGGTTTAAGGCTTCTCGCATGGCGGAGTAGTCTGGCCCTGCTGGTACACTCCCAACTGGAATTAGGGAGCAAGGCCTCAATTGGTGGCAGCTGCAGGGTCGTTATGTAACGCAACCACGTCAGGTGAGATGCACTGCTGCCACTCGTGGGGGCGGCGTGTCCCAGCACGAATAGTGATTCATTTAAGTTTACCTTCAATCATAACTGTTTCCCGCCTCTGGAGCCACAAGGGCCTGCATCATGGTGTGACTGTACCTGTTCAAATCAGAGGTGGCACACGCATCTTTGCCTGGGTCACCCATAGCGAAATCTTTAGAAAATGTGCGTTTTAGGTTATGTAACAAACATGGCATTTGGTATAATAGTGGTCTTTGTGAGCACCAATGTACCAAAATCCATTTAAGTGATAAATCTCTCGAGAGGCAGTGCGTGGGAGGCCACTTTCACAGACCCTTCTGACTCCTGCGGTCAGTGGCAGGCGGATGAACAGAACACTTTTATGTAAGAAATGCAACTTGTCAAACCTGCTCTCCAAGCACTTTCTTGTGCATTTTGCTCAGTACTTATCCTGTTTCTCACCCTTAGCCCAAGTGGTCGCAGTAAACTAGTAGATGCCAACAGCTTGGGTACCGTAACGTGTCTATTTTTTTACCTGACAAACACACTGATGTGAAACTAGCGGAGACTTTTTTACTGTTCTGCAAATCTGCTGATGTCCTCTTTTACATTTGATAGAGCAATTCAGTCGCTGATAACGAGTTAAATAAATGAAATCTTGCACTGGCTCGTGAGCAAAACAGCATTATGTGAGTGTGTGGCGTGTATGAACTAGGACACTGTAATTTTAGAAGGCATTGATCACCTTTCCTGACAGTTTCACCTAGTCTTTTTAGACCCTTTTTTCAAATTATAGGATGGCTTGATTTGAAAAGAAAGACACTAAATACACTTCTAGCTCCTACATAGGACCCTACTAATCTTGCATGCATAAGTGTTTCTGGATCAAACCTTTTCTGCTGAGCTGGATTGTTCATGTTCAGTTCAGTATTAAAGCCATATAAATCCACAACACTACCCTCGGGCTGTAACCAATGAGTAGTAATGACGTCGTTCCAAAAGTATGTGAAAGTTTGATTACTACAGTCAATAGTGGAAGAACTATGCAGCCAACAGGAGACAAAAACATCTGTAAAAGCATCCTCGATGCTTTGTGAAGTATGCAATGTGGCTCAGAACATCACATCTTCTACTTTGAACTTTCGTGGCAAGGAGAGTACTTTTGCTTTCTCAACAAAGTTTGATGGCTATTGTTTTGAGGTTTTGAAGGAAAAACAGAGCAAAAACAGAGAAAGAGCGATAATGAGAAACAGAAACGCGGAGGGAGAGAGAGGAAGAGGAGGGGGGGAAGGAAAGTCGGGAGTGCATTCAATAATTTTGGCATTCCAGCTGGATCGCCGCCATATTTCTATATTCGAGCCGGGATTCAGAATGTGGAGGTTTGTTCATATACAAGACTAAAAAGCCTTTCCAACAACAGCAGCTAACTCAGTGTGACACATGTCCTCCTCTCAGCATCTCATTGTGCTGTGTCACAGAGAGCAGAGTGATGGCAAATGCAACTCTGACACACATCAAAGGTAAATGCTCCCATTCAGACTTGCTTTGGCTCTGATTTCCAATGCACTCGCATATCTACGTACAGAGAGATGTGTACTGAGAAGGTCAGCGTATGCTATGGTGATCTTCTGCCTGTACTGCTGAGTGCTGCCAGCTAACATTTTAGGTGAACCCTTCCCCCCTCTTCTTCCTCTTCTTCACACAAGCTTATTATTTTTCATTCTACTTTTAAGCAAGCGACTGTAAAAACCTGTCAAATGCTAATGAGCAGCACAGTTGATGGCCAAAGACACGAGAACATCATGCTAATGTGGCTAATGCTAATTGTATTAATCCCTAAAGCACATCAATGCTGAGGATCAAACAAGTTAACAGGAGCAAGTAAGCAAAATATCTAAATGATCTCATTGTGTCTTGCATTTAAATTGACATAAACAGAGGTTGCTCATGATGCAGGTTCAGAAAGACAAAAACATAAATATTTACTCTATTAATATTGGCTTCTATCAAATGAGCATGGATTTCGTGACAATAAAATCTTGCCTGACGCACCCAAAATATCAAACTCTTTATAACTGAGCTGGATAGGGTGCTACATTATCTAAAAACACACAAGAAATTGTTCGGGGTTAGCGAACACGTCACAAACTCACCCACAGAGGGTCCAGGCCGCTGAGTCTGCAAAAGGCATCCATCCACTCGCTTGCTCCTTCCTCCCTGATGCTCCACTTGTTCGGGGTCGATCAGCCCTGCTCCTCACTCAGAGTAGAACACACACTCGGCACCAGGATGTGTGTGTGTGTGTGTGTGTGACGTGGGGAGAAAGAGTTTAGTATGTTTGTCCTTATTAGACTGTTCCTCTCTGGCTAATGGTAGTAAATAGCTGGTTCTTGCCTCTCTGTCTGGGTGGCACGCGCTGTGTTTATTAGTGTGTCTGTGTGTTTGAGTGTGTCTCCGTGACTTTTCCTTTGCCTTTAATAAAACATCTTCTCTCAATGAAACTCTGTTTCTGTCTGCCTCGCTGTATGAACTGCTGCTGCCCTGAGATCCTGTGTCTTTCTGACTCTCACTCCGTCTGCCTGCTGTTTATGAGTGTGTCTCCTTGTTGGGTGGGTGGAAATATCTCTCTCTCTCTCTCTCTCTCTCTCTCTCTCTTTTTCACTCACACCCCTCTCTCTTCTCCCACATCTGCTGGATTTCGATCAAAACACCACAGCTACTCCCCTCAATGGGATGACAGTCCCACACCCAGACACT
The DNA here is from genome assembly GCA_943593645.1 of Bovichtus variegatus. Classification (NCBI taxonomy): domain Eukaryota; kingdom Metazoa; phylum Chordata; class Actinopteri; order Perciformes; family Bovichtidae; genus Bovichtus; species Bovichtus variegatus. The sequence continues at coordinate 7,852,161 of CALSCE010003134.1, forward strand.
CTCCTCCCACTTTCACTCACTGCCCCTTACCTCCTTTCTCGCTCCTTCTCCCCCCCACATCCTAAACCACCATCGTCTCACCACACAGTGTCTGATTGTGCACATGCATACCTTTTAAACTGGGACCAGCAACTATTTTAAAACCTTCACTATACTCAAAATCCCGGATATTAGCAACCTTATTCACTTTTGTGTGACAACTATTCATATGTAACACCAGTGTGGTGCAAAGCTTAACATATTAGCATGTACATGTGGAAACCCCTTTGCAAGTGGACACTAGTGGTACTTTATAACATACTGCATGAGTCATAAAATTATGTTTTTCAGTCCAGACATTCAGTGGAAAATATAGAGCGGACTGAATGGCGCAAAGTGTCACATGCACTTTCAAGTATTGCAAAACATTTGCTGATATGGGTAGAAAAATAGAACATATTTAGTTAATAAGTCATCATATTGGACTGAAACTTGCACTGTAAGTGGAAAATGTGAAATTATCACACAACCCAAAGTCTCATGTTGAACTAAAGAGGGTTTAAGTTAAGTCAGTGGCCATTTTGCCAGTAAAGGCACCCTATAAGGAAAAGAAAGATCTCTGCCATGTGCGTCTCCCTCTCCGCTCCGTAACAAAGACGAGTTGAATCTCAATCAATTGTCCCTCCCGGCTCTCTTAGAATCAAGATAGCGGCAAAGAATAAAAAAAAAAAAAAAAGAAGTGATTTATTCATCTTGTATCTTGCCTAACTTAAGTGGATCATAACATATCAGGTATGGAATTAATCTGCTTCGGTTCAAAATGAAACCAAACTTTACTATGGATGTCAGCTTTTGAGCAAGTAAGCAAAATGAATTTGACCAAAATGTGTCCTGCAACAGACTGGGTAAGGATTGTTTTTAACCTGTTAAGCTGGTTAAGAGGAGTCAGCAGTCAATGACGCTATAAAAAAATAAAATAAAACGGGTTTTTCAAAAATTGTGAATCACCACAACCACGAGAGGTCGTTGAGCATACAATCATAAATGTGCACAAACAATGTTAGGATGATGGGTCCAGCAGTATGCAAGATTAGCTGCGGACAGACACACACACACACACACACACACACACACACACACACACACACAATCCCCTTTTATGACAGCCGGAGACAATAATAGTTACTTTATTATCAGTTCTGTTTATGTTCGTAAGTGTGCACTTCTGACATACTGAAATGCAGGGACTTACAGGGACATACTTGCATAATTAAACAACAAAGTAACCCTTTCACATATTTACACACTATTTTAGCACAAAACACGAGTGTGTGTCCTCAAAGCTCTTTGTAGTCTGCTGAAAAGCATCATAGAATGGCATGATGACGGTCACTCTGGTCAAGACACAGGGGAAAACTTCAGCACAGCAGCTACACAGGAAAGTATGACAGCGTCTCCACTTGGACTAACACCACCACACGGCCATCAACTCCACAGAGAAGAAACATGGAAAGTTCGGCAGAGAGGCAGACCACCACCAGGTCCTGTGTCTCGCCATGTGCAAATATGGAGATTATTATTCTTTTAAAAATGAGTCATAAATTTATGTTTCTCCTCCAGACTAGCGAGTGTTTTCTATTCAGCACTTCAGCTCGCTCCTGGTGCAAAATGATGAGAATTGTGTAACATGACAGATGTGGATTTGTTTGAAAATGAAAAAGTTGAATTTGAATGTGTTGTTTTACTGCTCAATCGGAGGTGACATTAGGAATGGAAACTGGAACTATGATTGTGGTCAACTTTTGCTCTCCCTAACGTAAGAGGACATGGGATTAGTGCTATGTAGCTGTCAGACAGATGTAAACAAAAAAGATATCCACGGTCTAACCGACTATTGTGTTATGTCTCAGTCCCACAGCATGAGTGGAGTGTTGCTCCCATCAAGAAATGGTCCGAAACGCCTCAGGCAGTGTACCACAGCCAGTGGGGTTGGCGGTGTGTGTGTATATGTGTGTGACTGTAGCACAGGCTGCAGTGTTTACAGTACACCTTATTTATTCCAAATAACAGAGAGAAAGAGACTGAGCACGTCTTCCTGTTTTAACTCAAGTAGTTGACGTGCTTGAATCTCTGCGGCCGGGGAGTGATTGTGTTTTCCAATCAACAGTAGACAGATGACAACATCTGCCGCTTGGCTGCAGGAGGACTCTTTTTTAACGGTGTGTGAGAACTTTCCTCGAAAGGGGCCCTGGGCACTGTGGTCTCCCCAGTTGTTAATAAATGTGTATTCTATGGGCTGTCTGATATAGTACACCCCCCCCCGTTGCATCCAAAATAAACATCTCTGAGCCAAGACTCGTCAGCTGATCGGTACCAGACAGCATCCTGAGGTTAGGGGTGTTGCAATTCATGGAGATAAAGTAGCACAAAAACAACAACATGCGCAGAGTCGTGCACATGCAATATAGAGCAGGAGCTGTGCAGCTGTTCAGGCCCAAGACAGGTTAACGTACAAAAGCATACACACATTATGGTCTGCAAATAGGACCAAAATGAGCTCCGTGCCAGCCAATGGCCAGACTGTTTACACCAATGGGGAGAGAGACAGCACCCAGCATGGACCCGATGCGAAGCTGGCACTGGAGCACGGCCACTTGTGGTCATGGCGTGTAGTAGTAGTAATGTGGACCTGGCAGGCGTTGGATGCAAAGGGTGGCTGCGGGGGTGGCAGTGCCCCAGCCAAGTCGTGGTGAAGCGGTGGTTAACCAGTCTGGGTCACCTACACTTCCTCTGGCCTCTCTCCCTGGGAGGAAAAACAGTCTAGTCAAAATAATGGTGTCATTTTGGCTTCTTACGTTTGAGCGAGGGGAGACAAATTTAGCAACAGCAAAGCAAAGGGAGGGGCCAAAAACAGATTAGGAAACAAGTGAACAAAATATCTACTCTGTATTTTTGTTCTTTCTCTTAGCTCTTAAATAAGCGGTCTTAGATGAGTGGCGCAGGTCCAGTGCAGCCTGTAAATTCAGACGTGTCAGCCTATGCAAGCAATTATAACTGGGCTATGTCTTCCGCTTCTCTCCCTCCTGCTTTTACCCACAATGCCATCTTAATCTGTCCTGACTGCTTAGCTCTGTGGTTGAGACTGACCTTTGACTCCGACATGCTTCCTGTCTGTCAGCGAGACTGCTGTGCTGTGCTTGATATGATTAGGAAGATACTGTGGGAGTACTGGAAGTGTGTAATTGTGTGTGTCCGACCTGTTTCCTCAGTGTGTCGACACCAGACCCGTCTCACATGCCGCTGCGAGTGATATGAGCCTCCAAGTATTTATCACCTTACTGCCTTGGCACCTGCTGAGGAGTCATTCATAAGAAGTCCAAATACAGCTTGATTATTCACATACTGTTAAAGAAATAGTTACAGACACACACACACACACACACACACACACACAATAAAGTTTTGGATAATACACTTTTTTGCTTTCTTTAGATTTAGACTGGTGAAAGAGCAATAGGTTTCCATCCAAATGTATCGCACATTTTTACCTGATTTTGAGAAAATAGGCAAAAGAAAATGTGAATGAATGCTTGTTTCCATCCACTACTGTTATGAGATTATTAGGAGTTTGGTCATCGACAGAAGCAGTAAGTGGAGCAAGTTCTTCCGTTGGAAAAACAATTATAGGCTACCATTTCAGAAGAAGACGACACATCAAGATGACGTAATTAAAAGAGTAATAGTCAAACGGTGAAAAACAATGTGGAAAACCCGATGGATATATGACATTTGTGTTAGTTTCATGTATTAATTTGAGGAAGGTTACATGAGATCCGTGTGGAACGAGAGTGTTTAAATCCGTCACCATCATCTCTTCAGTGGAGCAGAAGCTTCAGCGGACTTTCAAGGTCACATACTACATCATCTTTTTGGTAAATTTCCATTGCACTGTTAAATTTTGCTTTTATCAATACACAGACCTTTCTAAATCAGCCATGCGATATTTAAAATTTTCCACGTTTCCACTCAGATTTTTTAATGCACAAATTGAAAATGTGCCTAAGCAGAGGTGGATGGAAACACACCTATTGATACCACTCTCATATTTCCCCAGTAAATATGAAGCTAAAGCCAAGAGCCGGTTAGCTTAGCATAGCATAACGACTGGAAACAGCAGGAAGCAGCTGCGTGCCTCTGTCCGAAGGGAAGACAATCTGCCTACTAGCACCTCTAAAGCTATGTTCAGGCAGAATGCATGGCACATTTTAGAGGAGGCATACAAAGTCAATGGAAGGACGCGAGTAATGGCCGCCAGGGTAGCATGAACTGAGGCAAGGACGTGTCTATGCAAGTGGAAAATGTTTAAGGGAAAAACTTTGAATCTGCTACATTATTGTACACGAGACAAGAGGAAAATCATTTTGTTGCCTTTGGACAGAGCTAGCTTTTTCCCCCTGTCTCCAGTCTGTAGCTGTATATTTACCATACAGAGCAGTCTTGATCTTCTCATCTAACTCTGGGCCAAAGAGAAAATAAGCATATTTCTCAAAATGTGGAACTCTTGCTTTAATGCTACATGGAGGACCAAGCTCATCAGAAAAAAAGCTCAGAATCTGACCTTCACCAGCTTCGTCTGGGCAAATTATATTTACTCCAAATTTTTGTCGCCTTACACAATATTCGGAGACGCTTTGGTCGCATAACCAATTCAGAACTAGTAAGGTAATTGCTGGGCAACAAGTTGTTTTTTTGTTGTTTTTTTCTGATTCTAATCTCAGCCCGACATCTCCAAACCTCATACGCAGTAAAGATGCTCTTTTTCTTCTCAGACAGCAGATGGCTGGCCATCATTTCCTCAACTGCCCAGAAACCAGAAGGTGTCTGACTGAGACTGTGCTGTGATTACCCGTCAGAGGAAAACCATGCGGGATGACAGCCAGCCGGAGGAAAGGCAGAAGTGGCACAGGATTGGTTTGGAGAACTCAGACAAACAATGTAAATAGTCATTTTTTGCATTTATTGTGCTTGCTGTATTGCTTATGCTTAAGTCTTAAAAAAGTAACCCATCATTCAGAAGGTGCATTTAGTTTCCTGCCATTAAAGAAATAAGTTTTAATGATTTAGAAATTGTTAAATTAGGTTTCTAAGATAACTGGGTGAAAAATGGGATGAACTGTGTTGGCTGCTGACGTTATCAATGAAAAGAAGAGGAAATACAAATAATCACTCAAATTGTTTCCCAGAAATAATTTCCACTCGTCTTACCACTTTCCACTTCCTCTTGAGTTTCATCACAGATTCCCAGACCCACAGACCCGTTTGGCAATGCATCTGCCATTTACGTCACAATGTGTCATGTGTTTCTCTCAGTTTGATTTCTAGAAGTCTAGTAGATTCAGTTTTTGAAGCTCTAAAGGTAGTATCTATTACCTCTTACACAGCAAAGGCAGTGATTGAAAACATATGTTGGTTTTGCTTACAAAATTTACAAAGGTGCATCATGATGGCACGAGACTGAAAACAGAATACAATTGTAAGCTTATCTGATGTACTGTCCAAACTTAAAGTCACTTGTTTTGTCAGTATAATGGCTCTGTTAGCTGAAAATCAATCAGCGGAAGCGTCGCAAAAACAAAAAATGAAGTGATATTAGCTATTTACTGGACTATGTAATGACTAATCATCTTTACGAGGTTGACAGCCAGGCTTTCAGTGATAAACCAGCCCACCAAATAATGTCAAAATATTATTTGTACAAGAATGTGACAGATTGCTTTTATTTTATTTTCCAAAGGTTTTAAAAAAATAATAATAAAAATTAATATAGTTGTAATGAGTCATTCAACAGCATTTACTCTGTGAATAGAAACAAAATGGATGAGGCATCAAAACTTGCACGTTCTTTTAGAAGGATTTCGACAGCAGGACGAGGACTAAATTTAAGCCACAGGTACAACGTTGGGTAGCTGTGCTTTATGTGTCAGCCAGTGGTGAGTTCTGGTTGGTCTGACCTGGCTGTGCCTCACAGCTGACCCAGACACAGTCCGGCCGGGTTTAGACAGCCTCTAAACAAAGTAGGAGACGCTGGCTGTGAGCCAGGAGTCCACAGCATGGCTGGACTCGTGCAGCTGCAGGTACGATTAACTCTCATACTGCTTCATGTGTCTGGTGCAATTCTGGGACGACAGATGAAAAATTGCCTTTTGTTTATGTTTATTTATGTTTATTAATGTGCTGTATTTTTATCAAGGTAATGCACTGTCCTTTTAAATAAACAATACCATGACTTTTGCCCTTAAATTTAAACACAAACATATACAACTGTGTTAAGTACAGTACAGAATAAGTATATTCTTCTTAATCTTCTAAAACTGGTTCGTATTAATGCAACATAATAATGAAGAGAAACTTGTAGCTTGATGTTTTTATCCATCCATCCATCCTTCATCCATCCATCCTAATCTAATCCAATCCATTCATCCATCCATCCATCCACCCATCCCTCCCTCCCTCCATCCATCCATCCATCCATCCATCCATCCATCCTTCATCCATCCTTCATCCATCCTTCATCCATCCAAATCCAAATCCAATCCATCCATTCATCCATCCATCCATCCATCCATCCATCCATTCATCCATCCATCCATCCATTCATCCATCAGCCTTAATTTGTCTCGCATAGCATCTGCAGAGACTCAAGAGCCTCAGTTTAACCAGGCAGGCCCTCTAAGTAAACACTGCCCAATTACTTTAACAATGCTTAATAGGATATTGTGGCTTCTCTTTAAACTCAAAACAGACCTGCTGCTCCCCTAAAATAGCAGCAAGTGGAAATCCACAAGCCGGTCCCCTGTCAAAGTTGCCCAATAACCTGGGTGACTGGCTCTTCCCTTAATAGAGCCCGGAGCCTGACTCCCACTCACTCTGGCTTCTTGTGACGTATGGAGGCACCAGCTCATCACGAGTCACCATACTGAAGTGGTAAGACGAGCATCAACAAAAACAATTCCTCGCCTTTTTACTTGCGGATTGTAGACCGAGCCCTTCTAAAAATATCACCAAGAAAAACTGAGGGGGAGGCCTGGATTGTGGTTGTGACATTTATTAAGGAATCATCCACTCCCTGCGTGCTATAAAAACATTGTCTTTTTCAGGGTGGAAAACAAATGGGATGAGTACAATGTGGTAAAATGATGACCAGCAGATTTTCTACCACTGGCTGTTGTTCTAATATTATATTTCTATGTTCTGAAAACCACAGAATTCAGCCACAGCCTTAATTCTGGTCTGTTTCGCTTCTTATTTTATATCCTTTGGATTCCTGCCAGCTGTTTAGCACTCATTTGAGTCATAGCTATTTCACAATAAGAGCAACAAAGAAAGTTAACATGTGCTCGCTACTCACCATCCCAGCAGTTCCCAAGTGACAATATGACATTGAAATATACTAATTGTTTTCATTTTTCATGCTTGAATTTGGACTCCATCTGCACCAGTTAAGATCATTATTATAGTCAGACACTCATGCCATTATTTCCATGCATTCATACTATCCATCACTATTTTCTTCCATCTAAATTCAGTCATATAGATGTTTGGAAAATGTATCTGTCCCAACATTCAACAGTCGCACTCATCACTCAACTTCTTTCTGCAGGGCCATTTGTACACTATGTACTCATACACTGGTAACCCACAGTTTGCACTCTGTAAATCAGAGCGTACAAACACGACTTCCGGAAAACCATTTAGGACAGCAAAGGCAAAGCAAAGAGAGCCACATCCTGTGGCTAACAGGAAATACTGGTTAAATGGCAGGTTTGCATAAATGAAGGGCTTCTTGGCTTGCCATCACACCCTTTAAATTGATTGTTTATCTACATTTTTCTGCCTCTGTGTTTCAAAATCAGTGTAAATGGGAAAATGGTAACGCTTCTATCCAAAGCTACAATGATAGATATTAAAAATGACTCTTTAAGTAAAAAATGTTCCTCCACAAGTACACAGCACATCGCACGTGCAGCAGTAGCTCAGTCAGTGGGGGACAGTTCAAGTCCCTTGAGCAAGACAAGCAAACTGCTCCAGGGGCACCGTGCTCTAGCTGACCCTGCACTTTGACCCCTCTGAAAATGCATGTGTGTTGCATACCTATGCGAAATGGTACATTTCAACTGTGAAACTGCCTTGTGTTTATTGACAAGAAGAATCTTTGTTTTTCTCATACTGAGCACACCTTCTTGATATAAACTAGCTGATATGCCTGAGCTTGCCATTGAGGTAAATGTAATTTCTGTTGATGAGGCTGTACTTTTGACTCATTTTCCCAAGTTTGTTTACATGCTCCGTTCAACAGTCTGGTCTCGGGTGGCCATGAATGTGTTTTCTCTATTGGCTTCCTATCTGAAATAGCGGTTATTATACGGCTGGTTCATTCAGAAATCTCTGTAAATGTCTTGACGAGGATTGCCTGAACAGGCATGAGTTTTCAATTCCCCCACAATAAGAAACAGATTTAAACATTATCTCCCATCCCTTTGGTGTAAAAAAAAAAATCTAACTGGAGGAATAGTGCCAGACAGACAAGGGCCATTTAACTTGTACCAGACGAAGCTAAATACACTCTCCAGTGTCCATGAAAACAGGCGGTTTAGAGTGTGATTTAACTAGGTCTGTACGGTGCACAAGATAGATTTTTGAGTGTAAACAATTCAATAATGGAGGAGAAATCACTTTCCTCTGGTTTTAATCTTGTACAGCCATCTATAAAAAGGGGTTAGGTGGCGGTTTTTGGGAGACTTGGTGAATTTAAATCAGAAAATGAATCTCTTTTTTTGTACTATTTTATGACACTTTTCCAGAGGGATACCACTAAACCATAAAATGGTTGGCTTTTTTAAACAATGTTGCATAAGTTTAATTTCTTTCTCAACCCTGGTTGTGTCACAATTTGGGTTTTTAAGGGAAATACCATGCTGTTAAATAATTTATATTGCCAAGAGCAGCCTAACCAGTATTTGTATCAACAACGCTCCACCAAGGTCATAAATAAAAGTGACATGCAACCCTAGTTGTGACAACCCGAACTCTAAAGGCCGTCTAAGGGCACTTTCCTGTTGCTGATCTTGCACTTTTACCTTCCTTGAAGAGCGTCAAAACTAAAACCAATTTTACAAGGAAACATGATAAAGAGGACTACAATATCACCATGTCATTCTAAATCACAAGAAGAACATGCTAATTGTATTCAGGAAAGGACAGAGGCCTAATAATTAAACGCAGACGACAGTGTTACTGAGCCACCATACGTAATGGGCAACTGTTCTTCCCGTGTTCTCGCTCATTTCCCTTGACTGCTCCAGTTTCTACTCATAGTCTCAAAAACATGTAGGTGTGGGGAACTGGAGCCAGTTTCTGTAAGTGTGACAATAAATATGTTTGTGCTGGGATAGAGGCCAACCCCCAACTGTGAAGTGAAATAGGAGGATATAGAATATTTATGAATTGAGCATTTAACTGTACTCATGGACTGGGCTAGTGAACCGATGATGTCCTCAATGTTATTTTTCAGGGATAGATAGATTGATGTTTTTTTTTCAGCTTGAGTTAAGAGATTAATAAAAAAACAACAGAAAGCCCGAACCATGGCAGCGGTTTTGAGGCCGAGCCGGATAAAAAGCAGAATTTCCTCTGTAAAAAATAAATACATTTAAATATTTACTACAAGCTAAAGTCAACTAAAGCCTTCTCAGTGTGGTAACAGACATTTGTGAAATAATCTACGACATGTGCCTTCTCCTACCGAATGTTCAGCACAGCGCAAAAAAAGACTATAACATATCAAATACCTATCACAGACTATAATGTCTGAATTTAAGAATAAAAAAACACACCAGGAAATTGCCACAAACCCGACCAATTCAATCCCAAAGGAATTTTTAGTAATTACAGCCTGAAACCCGGCAGGTGGGGTCGGGCCCAATCGGGTTAGGGCAGAGAATCAAAACTCCAGAGTGGGGTTTTAAAGAAGTAATCATGTATCAGTAAGGGAGGGTCTCATAAAAAATGCGATCAACTTGCATCATGGGAAATGTAGGATCTAGCATTTTTGGAGCTTGACCCATATTAGGGAGTAAAAGTATGAACACCACTCAGTCTCTCGATGAAGTGCAATGCTAATTCATTGGAGTACCCCTTTAAAGGATCATTTTCACCCTGGGCCTTTCTTTAATCACATTAAGCCATCATGACAATTACAATTTCAAATTTCCTTTACAAAGCTGTGTGAGAAAAATGTCTGCCCAATACACACACACACACACACACACACACACACACACACACACACACACACACAAGGCCAATTCCACGAAGGCGTTGGAAAGTTTCCAGTTTGAGGTGATGGAGATGTTGATCCTGCAGGAAAATATAATCCAGGACTCAAAAGGGCTAAAAATGGCCCAGCTCATAAAGCTTGACACCAAATCCATTCTTTTCTCTAATTTTATTTGAGGAGAGGGTTGTCAAGAACAATATTTTGTGCGTAAGCGCAGACAATGACGCATGTTGCCGTCATATATTCTACATCTGGGTAAATAAGAAATCTTACTTTAAAAAATCATGCACGCCACACACACAAGCTTTGGGTGTCCCACCACACCAGTCAGGGACCAAGCGAGACAAGACCTATCATGTCTCCTCGCAGTGAGAGCAGACATTGTTGACTCACTGTAGTCTCGAGGCGCTCAGCCTGCGTCCCACCACAGCTATGCACTGTCTGACCAGAGCCTTGGAGCAAGTGTGTGCAGACTCACACACATTTATGGGTGCATGCAAACATTACACAAACAAAGTCAGACACACATACATACAGGTACATAGACACATACATCTGACAGTCTCACTCTTTCTCCAGCTCTGCGGTTTGCTCTTTAATCCATTTAGTCACAACACACTCACGAGCAATAAAACATGCACTTTCTTCTGGTCTTTCAGTTCTTCAAATGTGTTAAGACCTAACTGTTGATTAACTCATGCATCCGTTACTTAGTAATCTGAGTGGGGGTGCCTCCAACCATGTTACTCACACTTCAGTCTGTCCACAGACATCAAGACCTCAGAGTCTCAAACTCCACTTAAAGGCCCATTAGACCTAATCTCTATAAATAGATATCTGCATATGAATGCAGAGTGTAGGTAACATGATAAGCGTTTGGTATCGGAAGCGTTCTGGTTTCCATTTGTTGTCCGAGTAGTAGTGACCAATCATGTTTGAGTGGGATTTGGGTGCATGAAGGTAAACACTCCGTGTGGAGAGCAACAGAGGTGGAAAGCATTGGCTGAAATGCACATTTGGAACCCATCTCCTATCGCCTGATGATGATTAAGCTTTTCTTAGCCTGACATTAGCTTTGAAACTGGTTACTTGTGAAACAATCTGGTCGTAGACAGAGTCTCTCAACTCCAACTCTATTCTTGTTTACGGTTTCTAATCGCAGTGTAACCAATGTCTAGGGCACGCATAAGGAAGTCGAATGATGCTACGTTAGAACCTCAGAAATATTGCCCCTTGCCCCACAGAGGCTTATCGTCATGAGACAGACAGTTGATGGGTTTTGTGATTGCATTAGACCTGACATCATGAATCAAGTGATGTTCAGGTATTCATCCTCTGACTCTTCACATCCATTCCTGGATTAACCTGTTAAAGGGCCTCAGACAATAATTTGCTGTTTGGCCCCCCTCCTCCCCTCCTTTGTATGTACTCTTTTGCCTCCACTAATTACAGTGCACACAGCAGACTATAAATGGCAGCTTCATTACGAGGCATGAGACCCAGAAAACAACCACTATTCCTGTGCTGGAATAATACTACCTGGCCGTAGGTTTCCTGTGTGCAAATTTGTAATAATTTGATTACATTTTATTTAGGAATGTGGACTATGTGAACACAATACAAAGCACAAATAATGAGGTACTTAAAGGTGTTCTGCTACAGTTAGTTGCTGAACTTCCACAAAGTTGTGATGCTTAGAAATACACATTAAAGGGATAGTTTGGATGTTTTGAAGTGGAGTTTTATGAGGTACTTATCCATAGTCAGTGTGTTACCTACAGTAGATGTAGTTGGGCGAGGCAGACAGAAGTACGGGCATGGAAGCTAAGCAATGTACTGCTGTGGACAAGGCTGTCAGCAAAATTGTAATTTAGCACATAAAAGAAAAAACAATATTAGTTTTAGTTTACGCTATAATTAGAACAATTGAACTGCTCTACCTTGTTGTTCGTCAGCCCTTTCTGACGGTGAACTGAAGCCGTTATCTCTCTTCAAAGCCACCAGACTCCATTGACAAAAACAGTAATTTTCCCTCACAAGACATGATAGTTGCTCGTCTACGCTGCCTAGATCTGTTAGTTTGTTTGTGTAATTTTGTTGATTTCCAACTAACCAAAGTGACAAAATAACACAAACAAACTAAATGATCGAGGCAGCCAGCAACCCCCGTATGTTCTGCGAGGTAAAATTACATGTCAGTGGAGTCAGTTGGCCAAGGTCTTAACTTTGGCTTTGAAGAGTGTATACAGTAGATAACAGCTTCAGTTCCCTATCAGAAATGGCTGACCATAAGGTGAAGCGGTGAAAATATTCTAAATATTACATACGCTTAAACGGACATTGATTATTTTTTACAGTTTGCTGCTTCTCCCGTCCACAGCAGTACATTGTTTTGCTTATGTGCCCGTACTCCTGTCTGTTTCTCCAAACAGGGTTGTGCAGACAGCCATCTACTTTAAGTAATACACTGTATAGATAAGTACCTCATACATTCCCACTTCAAAACACACAAACTATCCCTTAAAAGTTATGTATAAAATGACAATGTGAGAGGGGTAGCTTGTAGTGATAAACCTACAGAGATTTATCGCCCGAGTCTGAGAAAAACAAGTCTTAAAACCCTCGGTACACTACCTGCCCAGCACTAAATTGCAGACTAATACCAGGGGCTTTTGGGGCCCCCTGGGATTTGGGTCCCAGAGGAAGTTGCCAGCCTTGCCCTGTTGTTAATACAGCCTCTCTTGCACCTGTGACCTAAACACAGACTTACACAGAGAGGACAAAGGCAACCCACACGCACCGAGGTGCAGCCACACATGTGTAGCCACCCACGGTGAGACAGACAGATAGGGAAACACTTAAGCGGCGTCTCACCACAAACACACAAACACACACGCAGACGAAACCGACACACCCCGCCATTCGTGGCCTTGTTTACTCGCGACCATCTCGACTCTGCAACACTGAACCCCATCATTCCACAGATTCCTGCGTCCCAGCACTATTTTATGTGCTTTGAAGAAAGACGTGTTTTTTTCAAGGACAGGAATCATACAGGCATTCTTCAATAATGCTGACTAATATAATGAAAGTGATAGTGATTATGCAGAGGCGCAGAGCAAACACTTCAAATATTTTGATTTAAGGCTGACGTTTTTACATATTTCTGTTTTTTTTTGCATTTTAAAAGGTGAAATCAAATTGCTCTGGATGCTGTCTTGTGTCTACAGTGACACATATTTGACTGAAACGGAAATGATAATGAAAACTAGGACCAACTGGAGTTTACAAAACGTGCCTCAGAAGGTCTTTATCTCTGCAACACTGCCATCTGTAGACCATCAACAATGACTCTGATTGCTCAACACACTCCTTCATTTCTTTGCTTGAGTGCGTATTGTCAGGTTTGGTCTAACATAACAAGAATAAACAAAAAAAGCACTCGTGATTTGTTTGACACAGAAAAGCGGGGTGTCTGGCCAAAAGGTAATTCTCTGTATTTACTTTATTCTTTTAAATACTTGGTTTCCTCCCACAGGCCAAAGATATGTAGGCCAGGTGAACTCTGTGAACTCTAAATTGCCTGCTAAGTGTGGATTTGTTTGTGTTGTGTTGTAGCCCTGTGACAGACTAATGATCTATCCAGGATGCTGACCCTGCACAGCCATAAGCAAGTATAGACTAAATTGATGATTATACAGATCCCACTTCTTATTGAATACAGTACATACTAAAAGAAAACTTAAAAACGCTGTGAGCTACAAAAATAAACAACTTCAATTTACTTCACTTACTGACCCCATCACTGTATCTGTTTGTTAGTGTCTACATTTTCTTTAACCTTGAATAACAAATGTAAGCATACTTATTGTACCCACACAGAACTGCATGGGCCTTTGAGCAAATCCCAGGTATTTAGGATGAACATTAAAGAAACATAATGCCATCTAGTGACAAAGCGCACAGCGCACAGGCCGACAGCATGTGAAAACATGTGAAAACTGCCACAGTATTACAGATGTGGTGAATTCACTAGATTATAGGGACATTTATTATTATTGACAGCTGTAAACCCTCCATTCACACAGACACAACTGGTTGTAACGTCTAAAAAACAAACACTCCATATGCTAACAGAGTCAGACTGTATAGTTCATCATAGAAAAGTGTTTGTTATGTTTGGTAGGTCAAATAAAATGTTTGTGAATAGGTCAGAGATATGTTGACCTAGTAGAACCAAGGGGTCTTCTAACCACTGTCTATGCTTCTAACATAGCTTTACTGCCTTGATAAAGAAAAATCCAACACTTTGTGTAAGGGGGAGGTTTGTGCAGCGTTGTGCAAGACGTAACGCTGTGACGTCATATGTCTGCGTCGCGTCCACCTTCTGACATTTTCAATGACAGTTTGCACACATTGTGTTTACATTTCTTTGATAACACAGGTAGTCAAACCATAAAGTGACTGCCATGCACAGAGCCACTCATACAGCTGTATATAGCTGGTCTAACGTCGTCGGCCCAGCGATGATTCGTCAGTTTTTAAAATGCAGAGGTAAGAAGTAGGTCTGTTCAGCAGCGACAGCTAGGAACTAAAGTGCTACCCATGCTAAAAACACGATTTATACATAGCTATAATTATAGCTATTTTAACTATTTGTTTCGTAAATGCTGTTATTTCCGTTATTATTGTGGCCTGCGTTCAGCCCTGAGTCACAGGAGTGACTGTACAGTGTACATAATGTTTCACAACAGACTTGTTAGCTAACAGATAGTTGTCCCACTCTTTGAGATGTAGCTTGTTGTGTTTCTTTAACAGCGGAGATCAACGTCTCTAGCTATGTTGCTATAGTGCCTTTCCATCCATAAAACTTTCTCCAAACACTTATGACAGTATTATTTTAAAGCAAAAAAAACAACCATCTAAGCTTAAATCTGAACACATAACGTGACAACACGTAACGTTGATCCAGGTGTAACACATGTTTGAGCTCTGTACGGTCTGTCAGTCTCTCAATGTCTGTGTGTTATTGTGTCGTAACCATACTCTGTAATGTTACATGATAGTGCCCCCGCAGCTGAGCTCACGTGCTTACAGTGTGGTCCCCACCCCACGCGACAGTGAGGAGAAGGAGATGTTGCACCGAATCCTGCGCGTGGATCACGCGGGTGAATACGGAGCCAACCGCATCTACGCCGGCCAGATGGCAGTGTTGGGTCGATCTAGTACTGGACCTCTCATCCAGGTATGGACAGACTGAGACACATGGCTTTGAAGGACAGAAGTCTGCAGAACCTGCACTAGACAACAGCTCACATGGTGGCTCCAAATGTCAAAATATTTGAAAAGTGTTCAATATCCATAAATCATATGAGGAATCCTGATGGATGAGTAAAGTGTTGCTGTTTAGTACACGTATGAAAAGCACTCTTAATGTTGATTCAACACTGCTAAATGTTTAGGATCTGGCCTACAATTTGATTTAGGGGAATCTGTAAAGTTGTATTAAGTGTATTTTCACATGAAAATCTGGCCTAGTGTGACTTAAATGTTTAATTCCAAATCATCATTATTGGACATAGAGAAACTGTGCCGTGTTTGTTTGCTGTATTGTGATCCAAAAATGCGTTCAGCACGAGTGCAACTGCATAGTTTTTGAAACCCCATGTTCACTTTTGTTTTTCTTTAGGAAATGTGGGATCAGGAAAAGGTACATCTTGCGAAATTCAATGAAATCATGGCGGAGAGCAGAGTTCGTCCCACAGCGCTGTTACCCTTCTGGAACATCGCTGGTTTTGTATTAGGTTGGTAATGCCCATAAGCGTACAGCAGACTTTATAAAGTTAGAAGATAACTTACTTTGAAGAACAAAACAAATGCATAAAAGAATAATGATTTGTTGACACAGTTTTGGATTGAGATTCCTTGTAATGTCTGGTTTGGCTTATTCTCATACTTGATTGAATGAAGTATTAGAACTTGATGCTGACAGTGTTGACAATAAACAAGTTATACCCTATTTCACTAGTTACTCCACTGTAGTTTTTACGCAATATGTTGTCAGCTGTTGCTTTATTCAATCTTAAATGTGCATTTCCATTGTTCTAATTCTACACAGGTGCGTCCAGCGCACTGCTGGGAAAAGAGGGGGCTATGGCCTGCACTGTGGCGGTGGAGGAGAGTATTTCAGAGCACTACAACAGCCAGATAAGAGCTCTGATGGAGAAGGACCCCGAGAGATACACTGAACTGTTACAAGTGAGTCAGTCGCTGTTGTCACTCTGTCAAACTTACATGTCATAACGGGGATTAAGAAATAAAATAACAAAATAGAGGGAGAAGTTCTGAAAGGAAAGTGTGATTTCTAGAAATGTAGCTCAGGTGGGTATTTTATGTTTATGTATGTGTGTGTGTGTGTGCGCGCACATATTGGAAGGAACAGTAAAAATTAATGTAAAACAAACTTTATGTCTGAGTGAAGACATAAATAAGACCAACACATGAAGATAAACCTCCCTTAAAAAGTCAAACACCAACATTAACTTACTTGTTTCTGTCCTTTTACTGTCAGTCCGGAGAGAGCACTGATAAAATGTGAATGAGCTCACTTATGAATGAATGGTTTTCTATTCTATTTTTAAAGGTTATAAAGGAATTCAGAGATGATGAGATTGAGCATCATGACACAGGACTGGAGCATGACGCTGAATCAGTAAGAACATTTCAACTCTCTTTCACCGCACAACCCACACAAATACTTTGATTTCGCAACAACCTGATCAAATTACGCCTTGTGGAATCAAAGTACACCAAAATAAGTACAAAGCGTATAAGAATCATTAGTCATTTATAAAAGTATTTAGCTGTCTTTGCAGATTTGAATGAATGTCAATTAAAGTATTCCAATCTATGAGTGTTTTATTTGTTTTTTTGGTTTAGGTACCTGGATACTGGCTGCTAAAAAATGCAATTCAACTTGGCTGCAAAGCTGCAATATATGCTTCTCAGCGTGTCTAACGTTGTATATTGCCAATGTTTGGTATGTTGAGTAAGTTTGTGTAAATGATTTGAATTTGAATGACAGTTTGAATTCTGCTCCATTGTAAATAAAACATTTTGTCGAAAAAAACTTTCATACTCCATTATTTCTGGTGTGTGTTAGAGAGAGAGAGGGAGAGAGAGTAAATGAAAGGGTGCTTGTTTTGATCATATTTAACAATAAAAATACACCATTTGGAAGAATTTGTCTGTTATTTAGCCTGGATCTTCACACTACTGTGGGGGGGGGGGGCAGTATACAGTGTATGGGTGAACAGCTCCCCAGCTGTAGCTGTTCCTGGACTGAGCGCCGCGACTCTCCCAGGACTGACAATTGTACTACTATAATGCATAAAGTTAGTGTTTTGCTAGTCGGGTCCAGGTGGTTGATGAACACATATTTTTGTAGGTTGGGCGATGCGGACTGGCTCTCAAAACGGTAGAATTTCAGTCGACCAAGATTATTAGGTTGACTACAGCCCTGGGTGGATGTAAGTCTTCCTGTATATATGGCCGATCTCTACACAGCGGGGTGTAAATCCTGCCTCACTTGTTTTGTCTCAATGCTTCCCTTGAGGCAGCCTGCCATGCAAGTGATGTCAGTGGGAGAAAAAAAAACACATTCGCTTCAAGAACACACCCAAAGATTGGGAGTTTAAAGAAGCAATACTCCAATTAGCTAATATAAGAGATTACATTTTTTAAGATATCCGAGTAGTAAGATTTTACGTTTGCTGTCCGCCAAAAGCTAAAAACCTAAAATACATGTAATGAGGACGTATTGTTACGAGCATACACAGCCATCTAACCCTTCAACAAACTCTCCTGTTTCACATGTAATAGTCCATATATCAAGCTAAGCTATGACTTGTCATCTTGGACTAACTGCTAAGCGCCCTCACACAGCTGTTCTGGGTACATTAGGTCACTGAGAAAGAGGGATTGACAAGGGGCTTGTCCAGGGGCCCCTAATCTATTAGACCTTTCAGCAGGTTGAGCAAAGTGTTCATTCCCCTCCTAGTCAATATCAGTTTGTCCTCACTGTACATTGAGTTCTGACCCAAGTCCTTTTTACCCGTAGTTTAACCTTTTCATGCACTGGGGACATGATGATGCAGTGATTTATGGCAAGTGTCAGGGGCTGATAGGATTTAAAGAAATCCTCTGATGGTATAGTGTCTCTTGGCTCGAGCAGGCAGTCAGGTTGGTTAAATTGAAAACGTCATACTATGCACTATATACGAACACAGACGGGTGACAAATTAATGGGAAAAACCAACATAATGTATCAAGGGGTTGGGCCACCACGAGCCGACAGAACAGCCTCAAACTACAAATCTGTGGAAATCTGGAGGGATGAAAACACCATTTTACTGAAAAATATTCCCTATTTGGTGGAGAGCCCTGTCTATGGAATCAGATGTATGTCAAGATAATCAAACAAAACTTCTTAAATATCAAATAAGAATTTGAGAAAGAATAAAACTCACTAAAGCAAAAAGAAAAGTAATCTCACTTGGAGACCAATTATTTGCGCACGCGTCTAAACTATTACTATTACTACTTTTTTGATAATATGACCTTTTTGTTCAAAGTTCCTTATACTTCACTGTGGACTTTACGGTTACGCTGTGTCGTGTTCTTATAATTTGAAATAGAGATGCGTGGAAATCAATTTCTGAAAACTTCTCTTCAGATAAACGACATTTATTCGATGATGAAGTGATGAACATTACAAAAGTACGCAGCTGCGGTCCGTCCTATTTCACCGTTCCACAGACCACATTAAAGTAGTTACTCTGTCTCACGGATTCACAGGACAAGGCCCGATCTATTGTTTTACACGATCTTTTATACCCGCCGCCTTTCAGGTATAGTCTTCTCCCATTGGTTGGCTGGGGCCAGGTCCTATTGGCCCCTTGTTGGCACTTAAGCGTGTCCACGCCTCTTAGTGCTTCTCTGCTCCGGTCAGATCTTCAGTCACCCTTTTAAGAAGTGGTGTACCCTTACGTTTTACAGTTTACAATATTGTATATCATTTCAGTTTATTGGTCATTCTTATGCGCAGTCACTTAATTTTAACAACATTTAACACTTCTAAATATGAGAAGAATAATAAGGCACATAATGGTTAAACATTCATAATACTTATCAATAAGGATGCAATAAAGGTGCATTGTAACATCTAATACATTGATTTTTCTTACAAATGCCAGTTCTCTCGTTTGCACTGCCTGACATTTTGTTTGCACTAAGATCTGACACAAACTTCTCGCATGGGCAGGCTTTTAGATAGATTGCTATGTAATTTTGTAATTATGTAATTTTGTTCATGGTCCCCAGAGGATGAACCTGGATGACTTTGTTGATCCTGATGACTTTTGCTCTAGACCACTCGTCCACCACTGCGCTCACATTTGTGGTTTTAAGTGAAATATCTCAAAAACTATTGGATGAATTGTCATTAAATCAGATGAATTGTAATGCTTTTGGTGATCCCCTGACCTTTCACTCAGTGCCATCATCAGGTCAAAAATTCAAATTGTCCAATTGTTATGACATTCCCATCAGCCTCATCTTCAGCTGTAGTTGTGTTTTGTGTTTAATACAAATGACCTACGCCAAGGAGGTTATGTTTTCGGAAAAACTACTGTCCCGATTTTAATGAAACGTGTTTGAAGGGTGTAGCATGGGCCAAGGAAGAATCCATTACATTTTGGAGTGTATCCAAAATCACGGGGCCATTACACAATTTATGTGTTACTTGCGTTAACATTGCGAAATAAGTCTTTTGTGCTAGCGCGGGAATTATCTGAAAAATGTGTTCCTAACAGGCAAAATTCACGTGAACGTCCCCTCAAGTCGGACCATCCGAGGAGCATGTGAATGCAGCATTGGCCTTGGCGGAGGTCTGCGCTTTCCGAGTGCCATTCTAGATCGCACATCGTGCACGTTATACCTGCTAAACATCAGCATGTTAGCGAGCCGATTCTAGCATTTATCTCATAGCACTGCCGAGCCTGACAGAGCTGCTAGCGTGGCTGTAGACTTACTTGTTTGAGCCCAAATATCAAAAAGACTAGTTCAAGCCTCTCAATTGTGAGAATGTGCTCCTTTTCTTTAACCCTGTGTGAATCTGAATATCAATATATTTGGACTGTTTGTCTAATAGAACAAGCATTTCGAAGATTTCCATGGGCCTTAACAATTTGTGATGGCCGTTTTTTCACTATTTTCTTTCATTTTGTGGATACAACAATTAATTGATTAAGAAAATAGTAATCAGATTAACTGATATATTCTTATCCTTTTATTCATCACCTGTCTGTATGTCAATGTCTGTACTAGAAGTTTCTCACGGAGATGAGCTGTTATCCAGGTTCACAGGCTCTGATCTATTTTGCCTAGCATGAGGTCAGAGGAGTTATTTTAGCTGGGGTGGGTTTGCATATCACACCTGACCTCAAGGGTTAATGTGCCGTATGGCCTCGATTCCTTAAAAATAGGTTCTTCTTGACTGACCATCAGCCCAAGTTAAAGCTGAATTTAAACAACCCAATTCCCACCATGTTTGTTATGATGGTGGACGTTATGAGTTGATTGTTGAGTGCGGCGTGTTAAGGGTAAAAACATGAAACCTGAAATAAAATGCTGTGTATTGCAAATCTAGTTCAGTGATCATAGGTTCCTCTTCTTAGTATTTCTGCAAACTATAAAATGGTGATCAGCTAATCAAAATGCGTCAGTTCAAATGTATGCGTATCTAGTAATTCCTTAACCTCTTTTATTTGTACTTATAATTTATCTGTTTTATTGACAATATTTGAATTGGTTGGTTTTGCTGATCACAATGAGCCCCATGATCCCTGTGTGCGGCAACACTTTTTCCTATATTTTCTAAGCTATAAAACCATTCTCACAATATTACCTGCATTAAATAAACATAAACAGTATTTTCTTGTTTTGATGACTACAACAAAAAGACACAAATGTCACTTTAAAAGTCATAAGAGGTCACCCTGATATCCATAAGCAATATGAGACAGTGGGCAGCTTTGCAAATCAAAGGTAAAGATCATACATTCCCTCTGCCCCAGATTAATAGTGCTGACAGTTTTATAGCAAGGTGCAACTGTTTAAATAAAGCTACAGATGAAATTACTGGTAAATAAAAACAGGAGTGATGACTCAGTCAAAATGCCAAACCATCAACTTAACATCTGAATTAGCTGCTATTGTTTAGCTATGGATACAACACTTTTTTTTATATCACTTTTCATTTCAATATTCTGCATCTATAGCCATCAGTTCATGTGAATTGTTTAGGTTCTTTTCTCAGAATCACCCAAAGGAATCTGCTGAAACACTGGAGGAGAAATTGGCAACTTGAAAACAACAATTTGAAAAGGGCAATAAAACTTAACTAAACTGGGACTGTCTTGCTACCCGTGAATAATTGCGGTTGTAAATTTTGAGCAGCACGAATAATACAAATCCTCATAAGTCATAAAAGCTTTCGGATACAGATTGTATTGCTTCTTGGCTTGGATATGTGCAGACTGTCAGTCAGCAGGCCTTTCTGAACTAACAGTTTGCATAAGGTCCATCTGTAGCTTTGAGCAGCCTCGGGGGGATTTAGTAGATACTGTTTCACTTCAGAATCACCTCACTGTGATAGTCTCATTGGGATATTATTGGGAAGGATTTCATCTCCCTTTAGTCATTTTAAAATGATGAAATATATAGAATAATCATCAGATAAACATCTCCTGTTCTTTAATGAGATATAAGTGTGCCTTTTGGGAAGTCAGGTTGGAAGACAAAAAACATGTCACAAAAAAACAGTGAAGACCCAGTGATACCAGACAAAGTGATACCAGACACAGTCAGCCTATTGTTCCCTTTCTCCTTCAGGACATGATGTAGCTGTCGTTGTGTTGTAGTTGTGGTAGGTAAAGGTGAGTGCTCATATTTCTATTTTAAATTCTTGTTTAATAGGCGCAAAAAAACAACATTTGAAAAGATGTTGTGGTTTTATGGGGTGCCAGACTATTTCTTGGGAAGGCGCAGTAACTTCCTGAAGTCTCCTCTGGTTGTCTGGCAACCATTTATCTTCACAGTGACTCCAGGAAGTCGGTCGTTATGCTAAGTTAAACTAATTGAATGCTGGTTGCAACTTCATATTTGCCGTACAGACATGACAGTGGTGTCAATCTTCTCATCTAACTCTTGACAAGAAAGCAAATAAGCGTATTTTCCCAAAGGTCTGACTATTGCTTCACGGCACTGATACTGCAGCTGCTTGTATTTCCCAATTGCTAGTCTCCCTAATACAGAGAATAACTAGAAGGGCACTTGGAGAGCACAAACCAAATCTACAAACGCCACCACTATATATGTCTGAATATATATTCCAAAACTTTTTTTTTTTTTTCCAACTTCAGAATTGGGATTTGTTCCAAATTTAAATGGGTTCTTCCTCGGCCCATGCTACACCCTTCCACCAAGTGTCATGAAAATTGGGCCAGTAGTTTTTCCGCAATCCTGCTGACAAACAACCAACAAACAAACCAAAATTATAACCTCCTTGACCGAGGTAATTATCTTTACTGGGCCACCACATTCACGTTCTGTATTTGTTCCGCAGGGAATTCATTACTTAAAGCCCATTATATTGGATGGTCTGTCAACCTTGGGGTAGACGAACTTTGTATCCTGACATGATATGGCATTGCAAGCATGGACATAATGATATTATGTTTTATCTGATGAGCTCAGCTCAGTTGACTGCCTGGGGCGATAAAGCAGATGCTAACTGTCATGTCACCATAAATGTTATGTACAAATCATGTGCATACTTACAGTATGAGAGTATTCATTGCTTTAACAAGGGGTTTCTAGAAGTGAAGGGCCGTTAAGTCGAACTGACTCAGTAGAACCTTTCACATACGTTTGGTTATCCAGGTCAACTATTCACATACAGAAGCATGGGCTGAAAAACAGTCACACTCAGACAGGCAACTCTATGAATAGTAAACATTTTACAGTTCTGTGGTATGTCTATACATATAAATACATGTAGAGTGATGTCACTGTATGCTTTAGATTACTGCGTTACAAATGAGAAATGTGTTCATGGTTTTACATAATGTTTTTTAAATGTGTTTCTTGTTCATGACATAAAAGAAAACATATGTTACATTGTTGTGCATGTGTGCATGTGTGCATGTCCACGTGCATCTGACGACTTAAACCCATGATAAATCTTTTGGGTGACTGAGTGGTGTGTGGCCTGAGAGGGCTGTGACCACGTGTCCGCATGTCTTCACAACACATGATGCAAAGATGCTGACATCACTTCAGCTGGAATCTCTGATTTACGGCCTGCCACACAGTGCCATCTACCAATCAGTTTGGAGAAAGAAAAAACACACCAAGGTCAGTCCTGAAGGAAGGTTCAACAGTACAAAACTTCTCAAAATGTAATCTTGTGATGTTGCCCCATTTTCATCATATCACCACAACAAAATAACCCTTATCATGTTTTAGATATTTGACAAATACATGTATAATCTGTTTCTTTTTAGCAGTTTCAGTGTGTAAAATATAGAGCTACAGCAGACAGACTTTGATACAAAACCAAAGGAACTTTAAGTGGGGTTACACCTTAAATATACATGTATTTCTGCATGTGCATATAACAAATCATTTCTCAATCACTGATAATTAGTTGCCAAATGTTCATCGTCCCCAGAGGATGAATCCTGATTTGTGATCCATTGAATTTCTATCATTAGCAGCAGGTCATAACAAAACGTATTTCAGCCAACTACATTTTTTTTAGTTGTTAGCTCTCTCCAAAGCCACCAGAATTGAATCCCCCAGATTATGAATGTCACTGGGAGTTATTTAGGAGTTTCAAATGGTTAGTTCGTATTCACCAAAGTCACGCAATACTACAAACAAACTAACCGATCGAGCCGGCCTCAGTTAAGCAACTCCCTTGTTCTGTGAGGTAAAATCACTGTTTTTGTCAAAGGAGTCTGGTGGCTTTGAAGAGGGCATAGATAAGAGCTTCAGTTCCCTGCCGGCGAAGGCTGTCTGACAGCAAGGTAAAGTGGTGAAAATATTCTAAGTATAGCGTACACTTAAACTGATATTGATTTTTTAGGTGGGACATTTTTTAGGCTAAAATAGTTTTGCTGATGCTCCCGTCCACAGCAGTATATTGCTTTACCTCCTTAGTGGTACTCCTGTCTGTTTCTGCAAACTGGGTCATGCCGACCGCCACCTACTGTAGGTAGTACACTGACTATGGATAAGTACCTCATACAAACACTTCAAAACATACAAACTATCCCTTACAAAGATCCAGTGTGTAGGATTTACTGGCATCTAGAGTGAGGTCGCCGATTTCAACAAACTGAATACCACTCCGCCCATCCCTTCCTTTCCAAGCGAGAAGAGAACCTATGGTGGCCATCTCCATTGCAAGTGTTTGGTTTGTCCATTCTGGGCTACCGTAAAAACATGGCGGACTCCAAGGAAGAGCTCCCGCTCCATATGTAGATATGAAGGGCTCATTCTAAGCTTAACACAAAACAACAATTCTTAGTTTCAGGTCAATATACACTAATGAAAACATCGTTATGAATACTGTATTCCATTTCTGCTAATAGATCCCCTTAACTACTACATATTTGTGCTACTATCAGGTCAACGTTTCATTGTGTCCAATTCTTTGTGTTATGACCAAATACCTGCAAAACTAATGACATTCCCATCAGCCTCAGTTGTACTTTGTGTTTAGTTCTAATTAGCGAATGTTAGCATGCTAACACGCTAAACTAATATGATGCTTGCGAAACATCAGCATGTTAGCGTTGTCATTGTGAACATCTTAGCATTTAGCTCAAAGCACTGCTGTGTCTAAGGACAACCTCACAGAGCATGGCTGTCCTGTTGTCACTTAAATGAGCCACAGCTCAGTTAGAAAGCTGATTGCTAGTTTCCATGTGCAGAATGTAGACGTTTTTAGAGTGTGGACTCTGAGGCATATGTAAAGAAACCATGATATGAAAATGACAACAACACATCAAGGTGACATTTGTCTGTATCTTCTCTTATCAGATGATGGCTTGTGCAGCTGTTTCCACTCCGTGTTGGGTGGTAGTCGTCTTGTTGATCAGGTGTGAAGACTTATGTGAAGGACCTATTGTCGAGTGCCGGAGCTTAGCATGGCGTGACCCCACTGCTTGTATCTATCACTGAACTGACAGGCTTGGTGGTTCATCCAGCATGACTCCAAGGCCACGTAGCTGCGCCACTGTGTCATGAGCCCCAAAGGCAAGCTGTTCACTCAAGCACATTATGCACCCCCCCCCCCCCCCATCCCCACTGCAGAACCAGTGGCACACTTTGAAAAGAGAATAGTATTAAAGGAATACTTCACCCATAAAAATGACCATTTGAATATCAATTACTCACTCCATGTTACCTTCAATTCTTGAAGAAAACTTGCATGCCTCCATGGTGAACGAAGAATCAAAGAACCCAAGTAAAGTCCCATTTTCCCGGTGGTATGTTCACTACTTTCCTATCACATGCATTCACTAAAACCTTACTATTTAAAACACTTCTGTAGAAACAGTCTCACGTTCGGAAAGTAGTGAGCATATGACCGGATATACTGCACAAGTTTTTGTGAGAGTTTGTAAAGGGATGTTTTGATATGGTTTTACGTGGCCCCCATTTACTTAAATTCATCAAGACTTTTCTGTTTTTTGATTCTTCGTTCAACAAGGAGACAAGAAAAGCAAGAAAAACAAAGTTTTCGTCAAGAATTCAAGGTAACACAGGGTAAGTAATTGATATACAAATGGTCATTTTCTGGATGAAATATTCTTTTAGACAAAACCCTGATGGAGAACGTGACATTTTCATGCCGAAATTGCTTGGATGGAAACAGCATATTATATATATGCAAGTTGCATGAGCTGATATGTATTTCATTTGTATACATTTGCACACATTAACTTCTGAGACATCATGCTTTTTGTTCTATAATCTCACAGTTTGTCCTTAACACATCTTTGACTGTTTAGAATCGTGGTTGTGGCATTCATACTCTAGGCGCAACATATTTGGATGAGGGTGCTTCTGGCACGTCAATAAGGTGGACAGAACGCATAGTTTGGTTGTGAGGATTTCAGCAGAGTGGGCTGCAGCTTCTCGAAGCACACAGAACCTATTCACTTGTCAGCTATCCTTTTCTATGCCTGTTACATCACCACCCCACCCCCTCCTGAATCCAACACCTTGTATCCCTGCCATCGACCCCTCCTCCATCTATCACACTGATGCATTGGCAGTCTGCAGAAGGTTACCACGCAAGGCCTTTTAACACCTGGTATTAGGGATCGTTTTGCCCACCCCACCTGCTAGCCTCCTGCAGTGGCCCAGCATTTTACACCGATCCCGCTAAGACCCCGCCTGTCGTTCTCACTGATTGAATGGAGAGCTCTGGCAGTGTTACTCCAACCAGGCCTCATATCTCTCGCCTGAGGCTTGTTTTCATGTGGTTGTAAAGATGCCACTCTTATCTCCTATTAATCATGGGCCTCTTTGCCCAGCTATGCTCTCCACTGCTGGTGACAACATAGACTCAGGGTGATGCTGTTGCAGATTGTCAAATTACACGCAACATGGCAGAGGAGTCTGCAAAGCATGATTGTGGTATGGACCACAACCTTATCAAAGGGATTCTAATTTTTGCTGCAAATATGTGTTTTCAGTTGTCTTAGAATAAGGGCATGTTGATTGAACCACTGTACACTTTGAAGAACTTGTACATGCTGTTGAATTTTGGAGTTTTTACCTGTGAGTCGCAACCTTTCTGTGTCATGGTGCGGGCGTAAGAATTCAGCACATGACTGTTGTCGCTGTTTCGTTGTTCTTTGAAGCCATCAGCCGACAAATATTCTAGCTTGCTGCCGGGCCCTCAGCTCTTGAGGCTGGTGATGACACACATGCTCAGCAGACAAAGAGCCTGGACCACCTGGGCTTTAGGTGTCCTGACCTTGGAGGTTGGCTGTGAAAAATAACAATACAATGAGAGAAAGAATGCCTCCTATGCTGCACAAGGGGTCAAGCTGTTGCCCCTGTCAGGGTTAAGTTCAAAATGCTTCATGAGACCCTTACGGGTTATGTAAAATGTTTGTTTTTCAAAGGTAAAGAGACAATGGAATAGACTCCAGAAGTGTGTGTGTCTGTTGTAGATGCTAAGAGGGACAATGTTTGAGCCATGGCAAGTTGTGGGAGTTGAATCACTGGAGGTATAGCACACAAATTCACTTAAATCCATTGATCTGAAGCCTGCTGTGAAAAAGGTATCATTCTGTCCAATCTCGTATCAAAGAAAAAACAAAATAGCAGCAATGCCATCTCTCTGTTCGTGACATTCTAGCGAAATGGGGAGAGATTTACAGCAACTTCTTACGCTTTTAAGCTATTTGAGGTATCTGTTAAACACATTGTTGCATTGATTTCTGGGAAGACAGATGGTGGTGTGCATGCTTCAAGACAACTAAAGGAATGAAGAATTGTTCAGCTCGGTAGATCAAATTCAGTATAGTGATGTCCTTAAGGTGCATTTTTATTGCGCGTAGGTGCATACAATCTCACAGACATATTTTTGAGTAGCTTTGTTTTCTTTCTGGCCATAGTTGAAAGTAGCATAGAAATGCTTGAAAATGAGACAAGAATACCATTTATTTCTGCCAAAGCAATGAGAGAAACCTTGATAAATCTGTCTGCCTTAAGTCTTTAAATGGTTAGGTCATTATTGCAGACTACATATTGTATGGTCGTGATTTTCTTTTGCCAGAGATAGATAATCCTCAACACACCCACAATAAAGACAGATATTCTGCTACCCATTTTACAGTACACCTTTGACCTAATCCTAATGGTTTTATGTGTGCCTCTAAAATTGAAATGATCATACGACCCTTCATATGTTTAAAGTTTGATTGTGGAGTGTGTGTGTGCTGTTGACAGCGTGTCTAGTCTCCTAAGGGAGGTTTGAACTAAAGAATTATTGCTTTTCTTGCAATGGATTCTTTTTTCATTTCTTCTGTGCTTAACACATTCTCAGACCACCCTGCAGTCCTTTCAGCCCCAGCAGCCCTGTGTAGCCTCCGGCCTTCCAAGCGATCATTATTTGATGTGATTGACACGTCAGGATGGTGTGCATTTCATTGTTGAGAGTTTTAGAGCCCTTGGCCCCGTGATCCTTCAGTGATCAGTGGTACGTCACCCTACAGCCATCCCAGGGGCACAGTATGGATTACCAACCATGCAAAGCGGGCAACTTTTCAGGGGCCCCAAAAAAATGTATACATATTACTTACAGAATTAGAATTAAGAAATGTGTTAGAGAATTGCATCATTGAAGTAGAATATCAACTGTTATGGGTCCTCTCCTTAATGCTCTGTCTTGTAGAGAGACCCTGTGTCAAAATCTAATTTTAGTATTCATTGTTTCAGTTTATATTGTTGTTACTGTTTCAAATTATTTCCATTTTTTCTGTGTGTCAAGTAATTACCCACATACAAAACCTCAGGCAAGGTTGTATTAATCTATCATAGAACTATAAGGATTCAACCAACATATATTTTCTTTATTAATGCTGTTGACAATTATTTTAATAGTTTAGTCTATAAAATGTCAGAAATAATTGAAAAAGGCCCGTAATTATTTACCGAAGCCCAAATTAACATATTGAAATTGTCGTCGCACCAACAGTCAAAATCTCAAAGCAGTTGGGTTTAGTATTCTAGAGGGAAACCAGGAAAAGGTCACCTTTGAATTAGTCTAACAAATGTGATTGACAGCTGGTACCAGTGGATTGTTGGCCTTTTGCTTACAAAAGAGCTTTAAAAAAATCTATTATCAAAATTGTTGCCAATTTCTTTTCTGTCAATCAACTAATCAACAAATCATTGCTGCTCTAGAGTAGTGGTTGGTTTCTGGGGAAATAATGAAACTTCCATCTACAGTGGGGGTCAATAGGGGCCGAAAAACTAATTCTTGCCCTGTTCATCCCTATAATCTAGAAAATACAATGACACAAAAAAATAGTTTTTTAATCATTGTTTATGAATCATAAAATGTCACTGGAAATATGTTTTTCAGTTTTTTTTACGTGGCTTAGAAGTAGGAAATTAAAGTAAATTCCTGTAGCTACGTTTTATGAAATGATGAAACAATAAAGGCTGTTATGGAGAAACTGTTATTTGGCAATTTTCTGTTTTTGTTTCTTATAATATGGATACTTTTTAAAGAAGTTGTGGGCTTGGTGCCACAGCTAACTAGACTGTCCACCACCTATGCCTTGAGAGTGCATGCTAAATTGTAGACCATGTGGGAACCTTACGGTACTATTCATTCCTGTGTCGGAAAGTGTTTGAGGTGTGTGCTCCAATGACCTGGGGGTCACATACCACGCAAAGGGGCTATGCAGTTATGTTGACCATGTAGATATTTAAATCAAAACACTGGCAATCAGAGGTGGACGGTGGGAGGGAGAAGAAGAGAGGCAATAGGGGGAAGGAGAGATAGTTCTTGAGCCATGGTCAGATGGGAGAGGGCTAAGTGGTGGGTGTGTGTAAAGACTTGAAATATGTTGAAGAGATGCGTGTGTTATCTTTTCTCCTCGCCACTGGCCGTCCGGTACCTCCCCTCGCAGTGTGTCGTCAGCAGTTTATCTCAGGGCCTGGCTGGAGCTGCAAGGGAAAATGGGAGGAAATCTGATCCATATGGTGGCACTATAAAGCTCACTGCTGATTTGCAGGCTCCATCAAAACCTGGTCAAGGCTTCATCACTTCTCATGACTGGCATCCTCCTGTCACACCTGGTCACTGCGCTCTGAACTACTCACTCTCTCCTCAGCAGCACCGGTTATCTGCCTGACCCCCGGGGTGCCTCAGTAACAATCTTCAAAGCTGATTCTTCTTTAGGAAGTAAGTAAATTCCCCAGTTGAAAAATTATGGATTTAATTTAGACAGCAAGTTATGGAAAAATTGTTTTTTTTTTTAATTAAGAAGATCTGGTCCTAGTAACAGGGATTGTTCATGTCTTATGAGTGATGCATTGCATGTATCTGTTTTTCTTATGATGCCTCAGATATGAAGATACTGGGCAAGGTTGCTTTCTTGCTTTTGCTCGGGGGAATCTGGTGTCAGAACAACCGCAATGCTAAAGGTAGTGGCAAGGCCACCAAGAAGTCTGGTGGGAACCAAGGAGGTGATGTTGGCCAGTCTCCCCCCATGGTTGCTCTGACTCCTGGAAGCACTAGAGGTACTGGAAGCACTGGAAGCACTGGAAGCACTGGGAGCACCAGAGGCACTGGAGGCACAGCTGAACCAGGGCGGGAGGGTGCTGCAGGATCTCGAACAGCTGGACAACAGACAGATCATATGAGGCTGCACTTCCTCAAGAACACCCAAGTTACATGTAATGATGGAACTGCAGCTGGGTAAGACGTTCTCGATGTTTTCTCTAACTTGTTTTCCTGAAGCTCTTAGCAGGAACTAATGAGATGTTTGCCATTTATTGTCTTTTTGCGATACATTGATTTTAGAAGCATAGAACATCAGTGTGTCCATACATGGCTGCTTTATCTCCACCATACCGTTCCTGTTTATTTGTGGTTCTACAGGTTTTACCTAAAGGAGTTCAGAGGAAGCCGCAGATGGCTGTTATTTCTGGAAGGTGAGTATTTCAAAACCCAACTGGTTAATTTGGTCCCCAAAGGTCAGCTTGTTTTGGCGTGATGCCCCCATTGGAATTTTGATGGGGATGTCATCTTGTCCAGTCATCTTCTGTTTTTCTCCTTTTTTGGTAGCTGCCTGTCACTTTGATAGACTTGGGATGGGGGAAATGTGTCCTCCAGCTTGACTTATGTGTGAATTCTGAGAGCATAGGAGACGTGTACATCGTATTTCCCAAACAGTATAGTCAAAAATAGTCAATTGGTTTTGCTAAATTTAAGCAGGTCAGATTCTCTCCCCCTATACAAAAAAAGTTTAAAGTCGACTAACAAATCAGGTGCTGACAGTTTACAACTTTGAGAAATAATTTGTCTTTTTGGTCCAACTCTGAGTGAATATACAGTCTTGTTAGCAGACCAGACTGCAGGTGCATTCCTCCATTCCTCACGGGCCTCTATGATGTGCTATCAAAGGGTCTCCCTTGCTGTGCCTGATGTGAATGTCTGATATTAGTCTCTATTATGTTTAGGTGGCTGGTGCTGCCACAGCAAAGAGACCTGTGATTCCAGGTACCAAAATATACCCCGATTAATGAGCTCAACGGGGTGGCCCCAAACAAAAAGAGGTAGATCAGCCGGCCATGTTTTAAAATGCTCTTCACAAAGTTTTGCTTGTTTTACGTAATCTTTAGTTATAGAAAAGGGACATCTGTCTGATCTCTGATTGCTGGATTTACAGGAACTGGAATATTGTCTTCTCAAGTGGAGGAAAACCCACACTGGCATAATGCAAATATTGTGTAAGTACTTGTATATCCTCACTGTGTGTTGTTATGGCTACTGGAGGTGTCACATGCAGACAATCCTCATTTCTAAACGTTTGTGAGACAGGGACTTTTCCCCATCCTCGTTGGACAGGATAAAGTTATTTACACAAGTCTTTGGAGATTAGAATATGATTTTATGGCTTATATATTAAAAACAGCAGCTTTTTTTTTCTTTCTTAAAGCTGCATTAATAGTATTTTTTCTTTTTTTTTTACCTTATCATGCAAAATTCTCGATCGAATTGAAACATTTCAAATAGTGTGAATAAGAAAAGATTCACGCATTTGCCTAATTCGCATTTGCCTAATTCACATTGCCCTGCGCGATATTTGTGCCATTGGTGTCTTTGCATTGACTTTTGTATGTAATTGCGCCACTGGAACATTTTGTTTCAAGTTTGGTGTGAACAACACGGGTATTGCTGCTTCAGCCTTACTTGGTTTAGTATGACCAGTAGCTTATAGTGGCTCCAGTTTCTAGTCCAATTTCTGATATATGACAGAAGAGTTGACTTTCATGGAAGAGAGGTGGAGTTGTTTTGATGGGCTCAAGCTTTAGTGTAACAAATGAAATTGTCTCCTTTTCTTTAGATTCATCCCGTACTGTTCCAGTGATGTATGGAGTGGCACTGGGACTGCCCCAACCCCTCCTCCACGGCCACGACAAGGCAGAGAAAAAGAGAGGGATAGAAATACAAATGCAAGTACGTTTTTTTCAGATTCTTCCAAGATTTTTTCCCTTATTTCTTTCTGTTTAGTGTGGTGCTCCCGATCATTTGATATGTTTATTTGTTATCAGCTGAATACACCTTCATGGGATCCCTAATCATCCGCGAGGTCATCAAAGACCTCATCCCCAAAGGAATCAAGCTGGCCAAGGTTGTTATGCTGTCTGGCACGAGGTGAGTTTGTTTTATCACTCTCACGCTGACCACAGCTTTTGGAGAGCCTGCATCCTCTGTACCATCTGGACCATCTCCGTGCCTAACATTAAGCACAAGATGCCCTATTTTGGATGCATCCTCTTGTCAACAATAAAGATGTTTACTGTCATCTGTGAACAATGACATAATGTCTATTAAAGGGCCTTGCCCTGTAATGGTGATCATTCCTCCCAGGTTAGCAACATGGTTGTTCGGACTCCCCTGAGCCCTAAAAAAGGATTCACTGTCTGAATGTGAATAGCTGGCATGCGCTGTCATTTTGATACCCTAATGGAAGGCACTTTCAAAGCCAAACTATTTATTGATTTTCTTGGCTCCCCTGCAGTGCTGGTGGAACAGGTGTTTTACTGAACATCGAGAGGGTTGCCAGTCAACTGGAGCAGCTCGGTGCAGAGGCTCAGGTCCGAGGCCTCGTGGACTCTGGGTGGTTTCTAGAAAGTAAACAACAGAGATCACCGAACTGCCCCGAGACTATTTCCTGCTCACCTGAAGATGCTATCAAGATAGGACTCCGGTAAACTCATGCATTCTTTAGTCAGCCTTTATAGATTTTATGTAAGAAATACTTTTTGCTTTACCAGCCTGGTCTCCTAAAAAATGACATTCCCATACAAATGAAACTGTCAATTACATTTCAAGGGAAACACATTTTTCTTCTGGATTACGTTTTTTTTTGTCTGATCAAAATCCATGTAAATCCACATAGGGAGGATTAATGGATGGTTCAAACAAAAACAAGACTTTCACCAAGGAGACTATTGTTCAATAAAAGGAAAAGTCAACGTTTACTTATTTTAAGTTAACTGTTACGTAACTTTTTCCACATGTCTAATGTACTTAACTTACATATATAACTTAAGTTACGTAAAAACATACTTATTTATTTACTATTTCCTAAGACAGTGTGTTGTCTTCTCAGGCTGTGGAATGGGGTTGTGCCTGACAGATGCCAGCAGCTCTATAAGAGAGGAGAGGAGTGGCAGTGCTTCTTTGGCCACAAACTATACTCAACCTTGACCTGTGAGTACTGGCTGGTGCCTCCTACATTTATCTTCATTTTGGATTAGCATGCTTTATATTTTACTTAAGCTGTTCAAAAGTAATGTGCACAGAAATATAAGAGGTCTGAGTTTAATCAGCTGAACAGACTCTACATATATGCCAATGTCCAATGTTGGTGATGTTCATGCTTTTACTTCAGCAGAAGAAGTATGTGGTCTTTGGCAAGACATCTGCAAGTCTTGGATCAATAACCCCCAAGAAAAACAAAACAAAGCAAAGCATGGTGGGCAAAATTCAAGACAGTTTTTCCTCAGTTACTGGACAGCTCATATTTTGTAGATTTGACAATGGTAGCAGTAGTGGAAACTCATGTCATCACAGCTTAGTTGTATAAGCTTCAAGGCCTCATGTGTGGGACTTAACTATTTCTGACGTTGGCGAGTAAGAGTGCTACTTTCAGAAAAGACACCGTGGAGACAGCAACACAGACTCAACCTGATCATTTTCTGTCTTTTCTACAGATATAATCCCAGATGTCCACTTGTGGGCAATGCAACAAGCTGTAAACACAATACTGACACACTGCCTTATACAGCTTATACGGCAAACAGTTGCCTATTAAAACACCCAGCAGACTTAGAGCAACATTATTATTCATTTGGAGTCGTATTTCTGGGCCCCTGATGAATGTAATTCCAATAATTACTCCTGTTTCTGCTCTGTTTTGTTCTCCACAAGCTATTGAGAAAAATATCTGTCTCTTTAGCTGCTAAATACTCCAATACAGTTTGTTCATCATGCTGCTGATAGCTAAATGTCTTTCTGCCATTTGGTGTTGAGCACTCACTCTACACTAGTGGGTTTATCAGAGTTTTTTGCAAGCAGTAAAACCAAAACAATGAGCAGAAAAAAGCTATAAAGTTCCCTAAAGGGGAACTAGTAGTGTCCTATTTCCCATTACACATAGTCATCTGACCTATTCTTATTACCGTAATTTCCGGACTATTCAGCGCATCTGAATGTAAGCCGCACCCACTGAATTTTTAAAAAATATGTATTTTGTACATAAATAAGCCGCACATGTCTATAAGCCGCAGGTGCCTACCGGTACATTGAAACAAATTAACTTTACACAGGCTTTAACGAAACACGGCTTGGAACAAAAATAAATAGGCTTTTAAACGCCTTCAACTTGAAAGCTGCATCATATGCCTTTCTCCGTGTCTTTGCCATGATGAGGGTGACAACATGACTACCGTAATCAGAATCGTGACCATTCATAATGTCCGCTGTTTAAAATGTCCGCTGTTCATAATGTCCGCTGTTCAAAATGTCCGCTGCTGAAGACATTCCAAGAACTAATAATGCAATTGAAGGTTGGCATAATGTTTTTAGAGGTTCATTTGGTACACTGAATGAAACACCGAGAAATTTCGTAAAAAAGTTAATTATCGTAATGAATGAGAAGTTTGAGCGCGCTCGATTTACGTCACATTATGTGACGGTGCTCAGTTTTTTGGCGACATGAAGCTTGTGAAAGCGGGAACAATCCATAAATTAGCCGCGTCATTGTATAAACCGCGAGGTTCAAAGTGTGGGAAAAAAGTAGCGGCTTGTAGTCCGGAAATTACGGTATAAATATAATGATGAGAGCATCTTTAATACTAAACTCTTGTCCCTCTGAACTCTCTTTCCCTCTAGCTCCTCTGTTTGTAGTGCAGTGGCTGTTTGATGAAGAGCAGCTGAGAGTGGAGAACATCTACATGGGAGGACAGAGTCTGTCGGAGGAGCAGTGGCAGTACATACAGAACCTGGGCAGAGAGCTCAAAAACTCCCTGAGCGATGTCACGTAAGTTCACAAAAACTCATTTGGAGGAGGAATGTGATAAAAATAGATATAATATGCACTAGGTGGTTCAAATAAAAGAAGGATTAACGTATCGCTGTATTCTTCTGTTTTTTTGTTTTTTTCCAGGGCTGTGTTTGCTCCGTCCTGCCTCTCCCACACAGTGATTACCAAAAGGTAAGAATTGATATTTGACTACTGTGGTGGTAAAGCACTTTCACGCCTTCCGCCCCTCACTATATTCTCGCCTGTACCAGTAGTCATCTGTACCTAGTGAGCTCATGCTGCTTTTTTTGTTTGCTCATTCATCACGCCACATTCTTCATGTCACCAAATGCCATTTCACACTTTCCCTAACCCCTCGGTACCCCTTGAACACACTCATTATTTTGTTGCACAGATGGACATTGATGGGTCAGTGCAGCCTCAGCTCGGTTTACAGGGTCAGGCTAAGTTAGGTGTATTTATTGAGGGTGATGATTCTTTATGGGAGGTGCTGAAGGTCCAAGGTCATTGTAGGTAATTTTGCAGTGGCTGTTTTGTGATGTAACCATAGACCGTATATAAGAAGTAGTGATGTCACCCACTTGGTTGTGGACTACCGTTTGGAATCCTCGAGTTGGGCATTTTGGCTACGCCATCTTGATTTTTTGGAGCCAGAAGTGACCCTACTTGACGAGAGGGTGGAGCCGACGAGGAGGGAGGCCCAGTGGGGCCAGTTACCATGAGCACAGCAAACGTTAAGTTAGCAGCTAAAGCTAGAGCTAGCTTGGTTAGCATGGTGCATCCGTAATTTTCACGTTAACTGTGATATTATTTGGGATGCTGATTTTTGCTTGCGAGAAACATGTTTAAAACAAAATGTACTTTTCAGGAAAAATAACCTGTGACTTAGCATTTGCTGCTTTATCATGTATTTTACTTTAAATGGGACCATAATTTACTAAATGAACATCGTGCTGTGTTGAAGACGACTTCAAACTAGAGATTGAGACCGTAAAGTCATTAGTAAAATGTTTACTGAGGTTATAAATCAAGTGAGAACTAGGGTCATTTTTTCATAGACTTCTATACAACGAACATACACTACAACCAGTGGAAATGCCCCCATCTGGACATGAGAGAGAATGCAGGTTTAAGGCACTTGCACATTGGCTTCACTTTTCAGACCTGGACGGTGCCCCTTGGATGTAACACACTTGCTGAACAAAGATAATGAAGCAAAAGTGGCCGAAGCAAATTGCAAACCTTGTGATCGGACCATGACATCACTGTTGACACTTTCCTGGTCCTCCTTCTAACCTTATCTTCTTACTTATTCCATCACTTTCTGACGACCTTTTGCTTCACTTAAATTATTATTTTGCTGTCTTTTCCTCAGTTTATTTCTAATCCCTAACTTCCCTGTCTTGTTGTTGGTCTAGCAACTGGATGAGTTTCCAAGTTAAAGGCACCTCTCTGCCACGGGCCCTGCACTGCTGGGACAGGAGTTTGGAGGCAACTCGCAACAACAGAACACCTGCCAAAGGCTGTCCTTTCTACCTGGTGGACACCTGCCAGTGGCCCCAGTGCAATCCCACCTGCCCAGCCTTGGTGGACCAGGCCACCCAGCAGGAGCTCACCTTGCTCCAGATGCTGGTAGCCATGGGCCTTGACCTCCAAAAGCTGGGCCTGGATCCCCAGGGAGATGCAGATTCTCTGGCTAGCATGGTCAGCAATGGTGGCTAAGTGTAAAAGTGGAAATCAGTTTAAGAGATAGCCATGCAAAGGCTTGACAGAGGAAAGATTGTGTTGAAATTTTAATGTAACCATAGAAATAGTACAGAAATCTGGTTACTACGTCTTGTGCTGCTCAGCATTCCATTATGCTTCATGTGTCTTGAGTGGTGGGTATGTCACTGGGTCTGAGTGGTTTGGCTGTCCCTCTACTGGACACTAGTGGAAAGAGCTCTGGGTCTGAATCAAAGGTGTTTCAGTTGTAGTGGTTGAATAGCTTTGAGTTGAGCAGACGGCCGGACATACTGTACCTCCTACAACACACTTTCTTCCTGATCACTCTACAAGAATATCAAACTTCAGATCATAGCAGTAGAGTTGACTACTTTTTATCGAGTAAAGGCTCTACAATGTCAGAGACACAAACATGTTGTTTTAACAGGACATATACAAAACATTTGCACTCAATATACTGTAGTTGTTAGCGTTTGAATTAGTTTTAAAGAAAGATTTATTGATGCTATTTCTACCTTACATGCAATTATTCATGATGTGCAAATTTTGATTCAGAAAACCCCACAAACTGTACTTACACATATTTTTTTGCACAAACAGTTTCAAAGACACTGATTGTGATTTTTTTGACTTAGTTTTAGTCTCTAGCTTCTGATGCTATACTAACTTATATATATATATATATATATATATATACATATATTACATAATATATATACATATTTTATGTGCACGTAAGACAAAAGTGTGATAAGTTATTGATAATATTTTTCCATGTAGCCCGCCAGGAGTTTACCTATTTGACATATGAAGTCTGCAATACATAGAAAAAACTAGTGATTGACCAATACTGATTTTTTTTAAATGGCCAATGCCAATGACGATATTTAGAGAGCAGGGCGGCCGATGGCTGATATTGTGTTTTTTTTTAATTTGCATCTGATAAAATTCAATCAATATCAATTTAATAATAATAACAAATGAGACACAAAACGGTTGAACTTAAATGAACATTTATTTAACACTCTTATTTTCTGCATTGTGCACCTATTTAAAAAAAAAATTTTTAGCAACTAAATAAATGTCCACGGGTAATCTAAAAAAATTAAACCTTGTAAAAAATGTTTCTGAGAGAGAAGGAATTTGTAAATTTACATGAATATAAAATAAATGAACGATGTTATAGTGTAGTGGCCTTGGCTCAGTGAAATACTATAATAAATAACTAAATAATCAGCCTCTTGAGCGCAGGCCTCAGGCGATGCCGATGATCTTAAAATGGCATTTAACGGCCTACAACTACAAACTCCCTAAAAAACGGGATAATCTATATCTAGTGACATTCAAGGACATAATACATGCAATTCTTTTATTGTTGACAACATTTAAACTCATGCTTTTTCACAATTTAATGCATGTTTTGCAAGAAATGTACAGATGTAACTATAACTGTATGTTTTATTTTCATCTAGGT
This sequence comes from Bovichtus variegatus, assembly GCA_943593645.1. NCBI lineage: Eukaryota > Metazoa > Chordata > Actinopteri > Perciformes > Bovichtidae > Bovichtus > Bovichtus variegatus. Next base: position 7,891,111 of record CALSCE010003134.1, read on the forward strand.
ATTGTAATAACTGTGTCAAACGATAAAGATTTGATTAGATTTGTACCTGCTGGTAACAAGTATGCAAGAGGTGTTGCTCATGTAGAAACAGGGAATAAAGATGTTAATTGTCTCTGACAACATGAACTGTACTTTTGTGGTTCATCCAATTCTGTTTGTTCGTTCTCTTGACATCTTTATTGTAACGCAATCAAAAATATGTGAGAAGGTGCAATGAGAAGATGCACAAGGCATGTTTTTCTTAGCTTGTATCAATCGACCTTTTGACAGAAACAAACATGATTCCTTCTAAATTCATTGGCATTTTATTTTAGACCTTGAATTCTTTGATTTGATTATATGTTATTCTCTGTGTGCAGTAAGATATTTACATTCTCTTCAAAGGGTATGTACAGTAAATGCCACTGCTCAGTGGAAATACATTTTTAAAAGATGGCACAATTTCTGCGTGGGAGCATCATGCCCCTGGAGCCTTCTAGCAAATCTGAGACCAGCAGAAATGACAGGAGAGTGGAGATGTGACAAGCAACACAAATGGAAGACTCACTTGATGTTGCTAGGCCTCTTCGGTTTACTGACCCACCAGGACATTGCAGATATTCCGCTTTTTGAAAACGATTATATCCTAATAAATGATCTTTTGAAACTCAACTTGTTATCTTTCCTTTGCTGCCTCATCACATGTCCACATCCTCCTCCTTGCACTGAAAATGTGTTGTACACAAATCAAGAAACATAGACTTATGTTTATTTTGCTCAAACTATATTGCACGTAATGTGGGACATCAACAAGTCTTTGATTGCACTCAGTAGGCTGTATATATGTTGCTCTGGTCAGACAACTAAAATATGATTGTAAAATAGATAAAGCATAAAGCTGGCGCTATATTTTCTTCTCTTTTGGTTTGTAAAAAATTAAACAAACAGTGTTGGCTAGTTATGGCCAAGCAAAATGCAAGACAATCGGTAGATATGGATGCAATTATTCATCCTCATCACTGGGTGGCGCTGCTTTAAATTTGACACAAATTAACTTTTTTCTATAAACAAAAGAACATAATGAAGATTCAGTATACAGTGGACAGTTTACAAATAGAACAACAACAAAAAAAAAGCCAGAGGTGGCCTATATGACAGTATAAATATTGTAAAAACATACAGATGTTGAGTGTTTTAATAGCCTTTTTGTTGGTCGAATTATAATGTAGTTTCAAATATTGCTCAGCAATATAATATATAATAACCTATAATAATGTAAAGTCAAAAAGTGTAATATTGTTTAGAGCAGTTCGTGTTGGCACATATTAAATAAAGATCCTGCACGTATTTAATAGGGACAAAATTAAGGATTTTATAATGTGGCCTAGATATGAAGGCAGGTGATAAATGTATTAAAATATACGCAATAAAACCTTTAATAATAAATTAATGTTACCAGGTCACATTAACCATTGACAAACACATTTTAGCCACAGTGACGAAACACTTGGTAAACAGAGGTACAATGCGTTAGTAATCAAAAACATAAAGAAACAAAGTGTCATTTCGTGGTGGTGTAGCTCATCTCGATTTAAAAAGTCTTGGATTTTCTCCCATAATGCCTTGCTGTTTTCCCCCTACTTCCTCTTTCCGCCATATTGCAGAACCGGTAAGATGCTCTTTTACACTGTCACCTCCAATCTTCCAAGTATCTAAAGCATCTGCATGTTAAATGTTCCATGTGTGTGATCATCTTGAAGCCAAGGTACATATAAATGATTTGGGGTGATTATCGCCTCGATTGATGAAACGAGTTAAACTTAACTGAGCTACAAATTTCTCCGAGCAGTCCCTCTGCTCGGCCTGGAAATCGGTGCGTTCAAAGCGCCTGGATAACTGTTAGCTTTGCGACCACAGACGTGTCTCTTCACTTCAAAATAATAAGACCTGTAAGCTTTCTACTAATATACGTGTCTGTCACTTGTTGTACCTGCTCGACACTGCCGTTGTATCTGCAAGTGTCGGGGGATGCTTCGCCTATGTAGTCGGCTAGGCTAAGTAGCTGTTCTGTGTGCTCGCGAAGGACCATGCTGTGGTGGGAGCCTCTGCGTTTAACTTGTTCAGTGTCACTCAAGTAAATGCTGCGAGTAAAATTATTCTGGCATCAAACAAGTATTTGCCTAACGTTACTTGCTAGTGTTAGCCATGTTGCTAATATCGGTTTGTGAGAAAGATACGCGTCGTGACAGTTGGGCTAGCCTAGCTTTGCTAATTGGACATAACGTTATGTGCTCCACCTCATGCACTTTCGTTTCTAATTTGTAGGTAATAGGTGCGAGGTCAAAACTTGCATCACATTACGAGTATGAGCCTACTTTAACACTCTAGTAGAAAAAAAAGAAAACTCTTTCGGATGAGTGAGGGACATCAATTAGCGATGTAAATCACAGGCTAGGTTTCCCTTTTTATAAAGCACTAACTACTGAAGTGGTGTGGGGGAAGCGGACAAACGGTCCCACAGTGGGATGGGAAATAAGCCTTAGCTTAATTTCTGTTGGTTTAAACTCGAATTTCACTCTTAACACGTAATGGTTATCTTTGTTTCTGCAGGCATCATGGTGCGCATGAACGTACTCGCAGATGCTCTGAAATGCATCAACAATGCTGAGAAGCGTGGGAAACGCCAGGTGCTCCTCAGGCCCTGCTCCAAGGTTATTGTGCGCTTCCTAACCGTCATGATGAAGCACGGTGAGTGGCTGTTAAGTGGTGTATGAGTGATTGGTGTTTTGTTATCATGAATCACTAAGTTAACAATCTGGCCATGTGGCAATGCTCTGCTTAATGCATGTACTATTGTAAAGCTGGAAAGGGATGCAAGTTTCAAACGTGTGTGTGTGTATATCAGCATCTATTTTTGAAGACTGATGAAGGTTGTTGAGCTTGGCGTCTCAATCAAATCTGAGACCCCAAGCTCATCAGGTATAAAAAGATAATCTTTTCACGTGAGTTTAACTTAATATCCGTCATTTGTACCCACAGGTTACATTGGTGAGTTTGAGATCATTGACGACCACAGAGCCGGAAAAATCGTCGTTAATCTCACAGGCAGGCTGAACAAGGTAAAGTCTTTTTTTAGTTGACCCATTAATGCAGTTATTGTTATACCGCCACAAGTCTATTTCAGATAAATGCTAACTGTAAATGAGCGGTGTTGGTATAAGCGTTAATATAAATTACACTAGACATTGTTTTTGTTTGGAAAGTGCTTAATGTAAGTCTCTAATTTAGGGGAATACTAATGCTTTCACAGATGGTGCATCTTACAATATTGAACCTGTAGCTGTAGTTCCTGTTAGCTACCATGTGTGTGAATGTGGAGTGTTAACTAATTAATTTTTTATTATTTTTTATTTCAGTGTGGCGTGATCAGTCCGCGTTTTGATCTCCAGCTGAAGGACCTGGAGAAGTGGCAGAACAACCTGCTGCCCTCTAGACAGTTTGGGTGAGAATTGCATATACTAACTTTTAAAAACAAATGGCAGTAATGTAGTGCTGAACCCACTGAAAAGAAGAGTTTAGTCTCCAGTTTCACTCTTCATCATTTAGCTACTGCTGGTTTCATGCTCAATTGGTCTGCTCTGGTGCCTGCCGTCTTGGTCTTACTGTGTGTTTTTTTTCTGAAAATAAGAGATTTGAAGGTACTGTTGATGATTTTGTGCTCCGAATCCCAATATGCTAGTTTGAAACAAAACTTATGTGCTTGGAGTACTGAACAAAATAACTTGCCTCTTCACAGTGGTCAAGAGTGTCAAAAGTGTTTTTTGTCAGCAGTTGACATTGTGACAGAGTAGGTGCTAGAAGTATCATGGATGATGGGAGGGATTTCTCAGAAGCAGTGCATATCATTCTGTGTGCAGTAGGGCTGCACAATGTATTGTTTCAGCATTTTGATGTGCACAAGCACAAAAGTCACATCCCCCTCTTCTTGCGGGGAGGGACAGTGCTCCCTGCGTGACTGTCAACCGAGGCGGATTGTCAGTGTGAGGCATCCCTTGAAACAAAGCCCCCTCTAGTTTACCATGATTTGTGTGACTTTTTTGCCGTCATCCCATTCATATCTGTACAACCAATGTGTTTCTGATTTAAATAGTTTATTTTGCCTCTTAATTTTGCGCTAAAAATGCATTAGAGAAATTCAGGGTTAAAATTCCTGTGTTTATTTCATATCGCCATACATCATGGAAAAGACCATTGCAATGTCAGTTTTTTCAGAGGTTTCTTCAGCCCTGATCAGCTGGCAGGAATTACTGTGCTGCAGATGCAGTACATGAAGGCCTCAAATAAGCCACGATATTCTTTGTCATGAGTCGAAGTAGTTAATTTGTGTTTAGAGTGACAGGTGTTAATGCATGTATTGAGGCTGTAATTGAAACTAGAAAGATTTGCTAAATTAGTTGGGTCTTGTATGTTTGACTAATTTAAATCCATTTACTAATTTTGATAACAGGCTGGCATTACTCTGGACACAAATTTGCTTTTTTTTAAGTGTTATTTTAAGGAGAAAATGTAGTTTAGCTGAGCTGCAGAAAGGTGTGGAGCTGCAAGAACTAATGTCAATAGAGGGTACTTGTTGAAAGTAGATCTTTTCCTTTTGATAGTTTTCACTATTACAGCAACTACATTCTCTGCACTCAGCCTAATGCATTCATAGGAGTATTAAACAGTCTCTGAAGTCTTTATTGTGCATTTTAAGTTACATTTTTGTTTTGAGGATGCTAGAAGACAAGGAGTTGCATGTAAAGGTCATGAGCAACACTGAAGCTCACATTGACAATTACAGCATAGTTGCAACTTTATTTGTTTTCTTTTGATTTGTCTGCTCCCATCCTACTCGGAAAAAGCTTTTCAATCTTATGTGCGTTCAATTTAACAAACCTGCCTTGAGCTGGTTTGAGTTAATTGTTATTTACCTGTGGAGCTGTATGAAACTTGCAGAAAGATATGCACTGAACACAGTCATACCTTGAGAGTGTACTACCCACCTTACCCTGCAGACAAATCAACCCACGCACACGTTTCTTCTACAGTTAAAATTGTCTTCATACATGAAAGGTGTTATTACTTTAACAAACTGATAAAAGGCCCATTCTTCCTAAAAGGAGTAGGGTTTAATCGGATGGTAAAATATGAAGCTATTCTGTGGCTTTTTGAAGTCTTTCTCGTATAATGTAGATGTGTTGGGAGGCCTCTTTATTTTGCTCCTTTAAACAAACTAGACTGATGGTTTTGAAATTGCTGCTTTTTTGGTTTCATTTAATAGATGCTCTTAACAATCCCATAGTTTGCACCAGTTTCTATATGATAATGTGATCCATGTGAAAGATGTTTGATTATGTATCTCACACTGACTGTCTTAACTCAAACCCTTGCAGCTTGGTGGATTCCTGAGTTTTGTTGTAAAATGCTCTTTTGTTTCCACAGATACATTGTGCTGACCACCTCAGCTGGCATCATGGACCATGAAGAAGCCAGACGGAAACACACAGGAGGCAAAATCCTTGGATTCTTTTTCTAAAATGTAAAGAACTGCAAATAAAAAAACAACCAGGTGTAAGCTGGAAGTCTGCTGTGACTTATTTCAAACTGTAGTCTTTTGAAAATGCTGGCTTTTCAAAAGACTACAGCTTTTGTCAAAGGTTTAATAGTCCTTTTGGACAGGACAAATCTGTGTAGTACACAATATGCAACATCATTAGATTTTTGTCCTTAAGCACCACAGAAATGCATGGGCTAGACGACATGTTCTCATGTCATGGAAAACATAAGTAACTTGCAATTGACAAAACATTAGGTTGGCATCCTTCATGGATGAACATCGGTAATGGTTACTTTTGCTGTGCAACATTTGGACAACAAACCTCTCGTATCTATATAGAGATGTAAGAATCTTGGTTATTGCCAAGTAGGTTTTCGCATCTAAGAAATTGGCTTTGCTGTGTTAAACTTAATCAAAGAAAATGAAAAGAAAGTACACAAATCAAATGCCAGTGTACAGTATAAAAACAAAATCAAATCAATATGCAATATATCCGAATCAAATGTATATATGCATTTAAAAAAATAATCTGTATCAAGATGTCAACAAGTAACAGGTGACCAAACTGGAAAGCCACGAGCTATAACCCAAGTTAACAATATGAATCTTCATAATACAATGAACATCTCTATCAAAGCTGTTAATTAGAATGCAACAATAAAATGCGAAAGCAGGACCCAAGGAAAAAAAGGGGGGTGGGGGGAACTAGGTTCAATACCCTTTTTTAATTGCAGGTGTATATATATTGGCTATTTAAAGAAAAAAAGCACTATAATACGTCAGTTTTCAAAGCAACATGAGACAACAGATCTTAAGCCAATAGTCTCAAATGTCAGTGCAGAAAATAGATAATGGAATTTGTTGGACTAATTAGGCAACATGTTGAGATTAGGTGCTCATTAGGCTGTGACATCAACTTTGGATATTTATGATGAAGTCCATCCGAGGTAACCCTCTTCACCTGATGCAAGTGGAGAAAGCAAGGACAAGACTAACTATTTTGAACCTACTTTGCTTTGGCTAAGTGGCTGTGTGTAGAACTGAGAAAGTGATGATACATTTATCAGCTTCTATTGAAGAAAAAGGTATATGAGAAGCATCGGAGGCCTATTGAGACCACAAAACCATTAAAGAAACTAGTACAAGTAGTTGGAAGTTTGTGAAATGACCGGGGCGCATGTCTCAGAGGGCTACATCCATAAACACTACACTTGGCAGTGCAGAGGACTTGTGCTCCAACTCCAGACAAACCTCTAATATGGACATCTATGTTGTAGCTGTGGCCCCAGCAGCTATTAGGAGCTGCCATATCTCTGCTACAAGGCTGCCAGCTTGTAAAAACCCTGGCTTTCTGCCCCTGCACGACTCTCAGCAGTGTGACCTTTTCCGTCGTCCTCAGTGTATTTTGTCTTGTCCCCAACCTCTGGAGTCTGGCTGCCGACCTCACATTAGACTCTGAAGAGGAGAGAGGTAACAGCCTGCTAATGCAACATCTCTGTCCAAGTGCTCCTTGTGGGCTAAGAGCACACACAGTCTGCCTCCCTCATGGGTTTACAGCACTCAAGCGCTGCCTTGTAAAAGAAAAAACCTTTTATACGGCTGCTGTTTTAAAGAACGGATATCAGCCAGGATACCATGTTCAGAAGAGCAGGAGAAGTACGGCTTTAATGCTCTGTGTGAGCACTGAGCATTTTGACATTAAAACATCTGGGGTCAGCTGTCTTGACTTGTACTTGCAGTTTTTTAAGTGCAGAGATGCTGTAAAGCAGGGGCAAATTCTCACAAAGAGCAATTTATCGACTGATTTGGTCAAAGGCTCTGACCATATTGTGAGTTTAAAATCTGTCAGGAACCCTGAAAGCCTATAACACCCCATCTCTCTCTTCTATGCCATCTTTTTATTCACTTTAAACTTTCTAATGAAGGATCTCTGAAAGAGCACTTCGCCAGAACTCCAGGGGAAAGATTCATCCCTGGGGAGAAATTTATAAAAACCTGCTTTTTAGGACACATTTGCGGTGAAGTACGGATAGTGGCATTTACATACCCTTTCTTTGAAGGGGATAGAAAGCAATATATTTTAATTTCTTACAGCTCATCAAGAACACTGAACACTTATCTTAAAATACAGGTATTAAATTAAATGCCACAAGAACTTGCACAACTTGAAATATCAAATATGAATGTACGTAAATTCCAGAAAATATGAAACATTATTTCCCACAAGATAAGAATGGATAGTGTTGGGTTATTTAGTTTATTCAAAATAGTCCTCAAATATATATAAATATAAAGCAGCCTGTTACATTAATCATTCCATATTTATTCCAGCACCATTTCCACTCTGCACCATTGCAATATTATTTTACTGTTTACATATTCCATTGTTGTTGTTTGTATGTACAGCAGGTTAGGCCTTTGAAAATAATGTGTCAAATGACATTTTCATTTTCAAATTGTTAGAAAATTTAATTTTGAATTGGACTTTTTATATATAAATATATATGACCTAAAAGTATGTTGCATTCAAATATATTGAGTCTAAAAAACTGTAATCAGCATATGAAACACCCACAATGCTGTTGTTATTATGCGGCACTGGACATGACTAATAGCAAGACAGATTACTTCAGCTATGGCTGGAAGACATTTGTTGACCACAGATAGTACGACTGAAAAACTGGAAAAGATGATGGTGGATATCATGGATTAGGAAGAAACCAAGTTACCATTGCGTAAATACGCTATCATGCTGGTTAATTTTCATGGGAGATGTCGTTTTTTTTAGAATGCTAACGAATAAATTGTTGTCTAGTTTTGTTAGGATAATGACGCTTTCAATTTCTAACAAGTACTGTATACTACTTGGTCTTTCAATATGGAAAGTAAAACTTACAAACGTTGTTTTCAGAAAGACAAAAGCTAAATGAGCGATAGCATCAGGTTGGTGCTAGCTAGTGAAGAGCTGCTAAGTGACTGATAGCATCAGGTTGGTCCTAGCTAGTGAAGAGCTGCTAAGTGACTGATAGCATCAGGTTGGTGCTAGCTAGTGAAGAGCTGCTAAGTGACTGATAGCATCAGGTCGGTGCTAGCTAGTGAAGAGCTGCTAAGTGACTGACAGCATCAGGTCGGTGCTAGCTAGTGAAGAGCTGCTAAGTGACTGACAGCATCAGGTCGGTGCTAGCTAGTGAAGAGCTGCTAAGTGACTGATAGCATTGAGTTAGTGCTAGCTAGTGAAGAGCTGCTAAGTGACTGATAGCACCAGGTTAGTGCTAGCTAGGGAAAAGCTGCTATGTGACTGATAGCATTGAGTTAGTGCTAGCTAGTGGAACATCAGCTTCTTGTCATTAAGTCATTCATGTAATCTTACCTGTTGATGTTATTCCATTATTTATTAGCCTATATTAAGTGTAGATATTGCAGTACGAGCACACTACAAATCCGTTTTAGCGCCTCATGATACCATAGCCTTAAGTAGCTCTGAGAGTACCTCTGCAGCAGTGAGATACAAAAGTCCTGAGGCTTTTTTTCGAATCGAAAATGGCTTGAGGAGGAAAACATGCGTAGCCAGAAGAAATTCATCCTGAAAAGTCTCTCCTCATTCCTGCAAACCTCTGCAACAGTGACAGTCTGTTTGAAAACAATATACCAGCATACATCTGGGGATCAGGGTCCACAGCCCCGCAGCCTCCAACATGTTTCTCCAGTCTGCACCATATGTCAGCTGGATCTCTGAGATGTCCCTGAAGGATTTCAAGCACTGCTGTGGAGGAGAAGAGGAGACGTGCAGCTTTCAAAACAAATAGAATACATTAATACAGAAACAAGAAGTCTGCTGTTCGGCCCGCTTTGATAGAAAGAGCCAGAGGCAGAGGGAGCAAGAGAGCAACTAAGTTGTGAGTCTGATTATATTGTACATCATGAAATGCTTATGTGTTTTAATATTTTTCTTTAGCATTGAATCTAAGTAACAAACTAAAGTAAAGATGGTTGAAACATTTGACCTGGAAGGAAGCCTAAAATGAAGCATAAATGGTGGGAAACTTAAAGAGTCAGTTTGGCCAAATCACAAAAAAACAAACATTTTCCAGCTTAACCCTTGCGGTATGTAGCATGGTAGGTCATTTAGCATTTATTTCCCATTGTTTATTAAATATCCTCCTTTGGAACATATGCCAAACATCCAAAATAATAGATTTAAAAAGAAACCCCAATAAGTATTGCTTTGCCAAATGAATGACCTGCAAATCATCCAATTTGGTAATTTGGAAGGAAAAAAAAGAGCGTTGACATTGATTCAACAGCTCTGAATAACTATTTCAGGTTTTACCTACACATTGAAATATAGATATTGGCTGTTGAAACAACTTTAGCATGTAACCGATATGTTTTAAATACCATATTTAGCCCAGTTTTAGCCTTGATGCCTATTTGTCTTGAGGTACTATTTCTTTGGCAGAAAGTAGTTCCCATGAAAAATCTCAAAACTAGGTCAAATAAAAGCAAAAATCCTTCACTTACACCACTGTATATCATAAGGGACAGGAAAGATATTAGGATTTCTTTTTTATTCATTTGGGTAAATTCCCCATACACTAGTATTGTGGCCAAAATAATTCATGATTTTATAGAAAATTTGAAAAAAATGTATAATAATGCTTTCAGTCAAAATCATCTTTAACTTTGTTTATTGTGTTTTTCCCCCTTTTTATATATACATGTATTTCTTTCTCCCTTATTTGTGTGTGGGGCGTGGAGAAAGTGGAGAAAAAGCGAGAACGCAAAGAAACAAATATCATTTAATAGGCGCTGGATTATTTACACGATATTATCATATGGGAATTATTGACATGATATCAATATTTCATATATATTCATATTTTTTAAATATCACAGTTATCGGCAATATTGGTATATCGCCACCCCCCTACCACCAACAATGGTTATGGTGCAAATGCATTGAAGAGTTAATTGTTTTTCTATTGTTGTGGTGAAAATAAAAGTTTCAGTCAATGCCAGTGTACATTTTGCCAAAGTGTCCCAGTGCAGTCATAGTGCTGCTCTATCCACATCGATTTTTGTTGTACTTGCTAACCTCTACCATTCCTGTAGACAAAATCTCCATTGCCTCGAGTAATTTCTCGTTGCGACCCGCGGCTGAGAAATGAGAGCACTGTGAGATGATTTGGTCTCTCAGTGTTTTTTCCCAGTGTGATGTTGATGGAGCACGAGTAAAGCAATTCAATGCTGCAAATTCCTGGCAGGAAGAAAGCATTTTACAGTTGACACCGAGGTTCTTGTGCAAACACCACATCCATTACCACGGAAAACTGAGAGACAGACCATTGGAGTCTGGAAAGTTATTAGCTGTTTGCTATAATGTCATCAGTTTTCACAGAGCCCCCTTGTCCAGTTGCACTGTGGATAATAAATGGTGTCAGTAAGGTCTAATTCCACTAGCTCTATTTGTACTCTCATTGAAGTTCCCCTACTGAACACTTGAGGGCAGTAGAAATATGTGTCATCTTTAGTATTCCTCCTCCAGCCCCTGGTCCTCATACTGCATTCAGGCCAGGCTGGTTGGCAAGCAGCAAGACTAATTATGATTGATTCTGAGATAACAGAATTAATATTGGAATAGCAGTAAAAGTATGAAAATGTAGATTCAGTCAAAAGAGAGAAATGTCTTTTTACTCAGCTCTACATTGTCTTTTGCCGCCATAAATCACTTAGTCGGTCGCAGTGAAATGAGCGAGAAAAACAAAGACGACTACAAAAGTGAAAGTGGATGTGCAAAAGTGAATTGAGGCAATTTTCTTATGAATTTTTACATAAAATATGGTTTTTATATCACGATTTCAAACTCGGGGTGGGAAACCAAGTCTGTTGGATATTAAATCTAACTCTTTGACAGATCTTTACAAGAGTTGTTTCAGGAAATAAGCTCAGTCAGGGTTATTTTTTTTCCCAACTAAAAATGTGATAAAAGTCTAGGAATTATTTGAACTTTAATCATTGCCGTCCTCTGTCGCAATAAATCTGCATTTACGGGGAAAGAAAGAAGAATCAGAAACCAAAATTGAAAGCAGACAATACCGTTTGCATCAGTGTAAACAACAACATAACAGTCATTTCAGTTTATAAGGTTACGCAGTCTTCGACAGGGCTGCTTCTCGCTTAGTTACCATACTGCCGTCGCATGAGGTCCTATTTTTTGCATTGCACTTCTACTTCCAGCCATGTGATTTATTCCACCACACAACACAGCTCCCACAGACGCCGTATCTACAAAGACCCTGGGAAATTCTGGAATGAATGGTGACCAGCTGAGAAGAAGATATGAAAATGTATCTTTTGTAGAGAGCGTGAGAGAGGACGACCGTTGTCTCCCCCAACACGAATGAATTCACACATTCCAAGGTGAAATAGAGGGCTGCGCATTGTCATATGGTCATTTCACTGATACACTTATCTCATGTTTTTCACTCTCTGCCCTATCTCTGTCTGTATGCCTTATTTACTAGGACAAACCAGGGAGGTAGGAGTGGTGGGTGGGAAGTGTGTGTGTGTATTGGTGTATTGGTGTATTCACGGTGCGGAGGAGTCTGGTGTGCATATGATGAATGAGATAGTTAGGAAGCAGTGAATTTATGGCTGTGAATGCAGCCATCCATTCTGCCCTGCAGTCCCTGGCTGTCCTCAAGGGCATCATGCTCCTCCGGGTCCCATCTTAGGTGGATCACTGGGGATCCCGCTGCCGCCGCCACTGCTGCTGCTGCTGTGGAAAAGACGTGGTCCAGGTAAACGACGCAGCAGCAAATCCTGCTCCCCTCGCCGCATGTCAAGCAACGGTTAATTAGCAGGCAATGAACACAAGCTGCTAATGTACATATAATAACATGGGGGCCAAGAGGTGCCAGCGAGAGGCTGCCGTTATTAATTAGGCCTCTCATTTGTCCGCTATAGATCACCTTGAGCGTTATGGTGCATTTTGGCCTCTTATGTGGATGATGTACAGCATGCCCTACAGTAAATTACAGGGCAAGAAGTGATTACTGTTTAGGCTTGAATAATAAATGAACGAGTATGTAAAGTTACTTAAGGCACACTCATCATATCACATCATGTAGCATTTTCATTTCATTTCCATCTCGACCAAAGCAAACATTTTCATGGTTTTGGTTAGAACCAGACCAAGGGCGTTTTTCAGACCTGCACTTCGTTTGCTTTGCTACCATTCAGGGATTCATTTGATACAATTGTTGCATTTGCCCCTTGTTCCGTTTGTGTTCACATGGCGACATTCAGGAGCGGTCCAAAAGTTCTAAGAAAATGGTATGCTTGTCTCTCGATGGTCAGAAATGCTACCGGGAAGATTTGCCCCAAAATGCTTCCTTCCCTTACCCTTTTCCCCTTCTTCATTATAGAGCACCAGCATATTGCATATTGCAAATTTGTTTCATTGCGTATATATGCGGTTAATATACCATTGAATCAACAAAATATCCATCTCCAGTGAACATTTGGACTCGCCATCAGAGATTAGCTCTAATGGTCACATACCGCCACACACTTGCAGGACGATTGTTCTTCATACGGTGCATCAGGTAAACTTGATTTCTCGGCCCACTTGTTTTGTTCCACCATCCGAGTGTGACGGCTGTATACACATGTGAGCAAACAAAGGTAGTCTTAAGCCGTGCTAGCAATTCTCAAGGCTGTTGGGCACGCTAACATGCTCACAATTTCAACCTTAACATGCTGGGGTTTAGCAGGTATAATGTTCACAATCTTAGTTCAGTGTGTTAATATTAGCTAATTGTACTGTAGCTCTCTGTATTCTCTCTAGTTTATTTGGGTCGTGTCTAGAAAGGAACATTTTTACTGCCACCTTAGCTCCTCACAGACAGAGGTTGTAATGTACACAGCCACAAGAGGTATTTGTCAGGCAAATGTTAACATAGGTCAATCAAATCGTAACCATAGTACCATATCCTATGGCATTGCATCACATCTCATCTCTGCATGAGGTGTCAAAAAGCTGCATCTCCTGCAAGTCCTGAGCTTCTTCTTGCATCATATACTTGATGGACATTTTCTGTGCAGTTACAGCTGCAGGCTCCCATTTGCCAATGTCTGAGTCAGTTTGTTATTCGCAGGTGGTGAATCATCCTCTTTAAGGTTGTGTATTCTCTGTATCACAAAAAAAAACATTTTTTTTTTTCCTTTTATGCCCCCCGAACAAGCATTTTGTTTACAAAGATTATGAAAATGCCTACCAAAATAAAACACAGCCTTCTCAAAGCCAAGTATTTTTACTAAATCTGTTAATAGTTTCAACATCCCTCCAAGCAATCTGGGGATTTGCGGCCATTAAAGAATAAAATACTTACATTCTTATCTTGAAAAGCAATGATAAGAAAACCATTTTTTTCAGCTTGGCATCCCTCTTTCACTTTAGCATATTGTCTTATCTTTGCTTTAGAACAATCTGCTGCGGGTACACTTGTTGCTGTTTTGGCATATGCTGGATTTAATGTGAAATTTGTTGATGCTTTTATTCAGAATAACTCACAGTGAGCTCAGGCTTGGTGTCTTGTTCGAGGACTGACAGTTGATGGATACACAGGAACCAAACCTCACATTAACTGACTCCTTTTCTAACCACTTAGCCAGACAGAGCACTGCTGCCGAGTCTATTTGTGGTAAGATTTTTCAGTTATGACGCTTGTGTCATTTGGCCTCTGCGCTGCTGTCAATGCCCTCCCAACACTCAAATGACATCATTTCCCAATGACATCATCCAGTCTTTGCGGGCAAAATAAATACATAAATGTCGCGGGCCAGTAAAGCTGATGAATACTTTGACTTTGTGTCTGATGACATGAAGAACACAAATGGTCTGAGGGCCCGTGTGACAGTATGTGCGCACGTGCACGCACGTTCGCGAGCATTGGAAGGGTATTAGTGTTCTGGGGCGCATGTGAATGCTTGTGCTTTTATGTGATTTCATAGAAGTGCGTATAAGTGTTTATGTATTTGTGAGTGTTTGACAGAGAGAGAGGTAGCAGCTGTAGGAGCCAGGGGGCCCCGGGGCTCGAGAAGACGTCAGACCCAGCTGGACGCCTCCAGGGGAGGTCAGGCTGTGTTGACAGCTTCCTCAGGCAGATGAGCGAGCAGACGTGGCTCTGCCTCTCATATCCAGCTTATGTGGATGTCTCTAAAGATGGCACAACACATCACATCAGGTTTCATCTGTAATTAACACTTTCAAGTGTTCGTTGAAGGGTAAGTGTGTCTGATGGGGGTTGGAAGGTGTGTGTATGTGTGTAAGCACGTGCCATCAATTCGATTCAATGCAAAAATGGCCAAATCAAAAACACATGTTTTCCTCTTACCCGTAGAGCTATTTATCAATCTAGTGTTTTGGCGTGAGCGTTGCCGAGTGTTAGAGATATCGGCCGTAGAGATGTCTGCCTCCTCTCTAATATAATGGAGCTAGATGTCGGCTCGTGGCGCTCAAAGCGCAGGCTCATGCAGGAAGTATTTTCTTTCTAATGAACCACACCCGTCAACCGTATCAACGCACAGAAGGAAGCCTGCAACTACTCATGGACGAGAGGCTCTGCTGATCTCACCTGAGCTAGCTAACGTTGCAGCTCAGCCATTAATGTTTAGATAGTTGTTTGTGTAGTTTGGTAGACAGAAAATAGTTCCTGAATGAAACAGCTAACAACAAGTCTCTAGATCATCTTGAGTTACCAGGTTTCTGGAAAGAGACATTTCTGTTGAGTTTTTCAAATGTATTCTTTTGGTGCTTTAAACACCACAAGCTGAGTGCCACCTGGCTCCATTACAATGGAGAACACTCTGCAACGCTCACAAAACAATCTAGATTAATAAGTAGCTCTATAGGTAAGAGGAAAAATATTAAATTTAGATTTTGTGGTGAACTGTCCCGTTAAAGTACGTGCATGCAGAGAACACCTTCCACTTTCATACTCATTCATATAAAAAAATAAAAAGGCCGTTAGTATTTATGCTTGCACGCAAAGGTTTCGAGGTGAACATTTCTGCTTTCAAAAATCACTCCCCCTCTCATGCAAATGGCCATTTTAAAAGACAACAATTAATTTTCAACATCAGCTACCAGGTTTTATCTTCCAGTTCAATTATCTTAATGTCAAAGCAGCTGAGTAATGCCTTACCTCGCCATCGCTCCATCCTTCTCTCACTAAGAGAATCTACCGACCATCAGGACCACTGGCCCTCATCATTTACAGCCTTGGAAAAACCACCTCCCGGTGCAAAGGTCAGAGGCAGCTGTGATCCAGGCAGTCATCTCACGATCTAGGTGCCTTCCTCTTCGCTTGGCAGCCTCCATATTGATTTGATTAGTTGCTAATTAAAACTTGGCAGGCTGGGCCGGGCACAAAGGAGATCGCTCAATTAGCGGGGTGTCAGAGAATCTAATTCTCTCTCTTTCTCCCTCTACCATCCTACTCTATCACACATCTCCATTCTGTTTAATGACTATAAAGGATGAGTGAAAAGGGAGGGAGTATAACTCTCTGAGGAAAGAGATTGAGAGCTCTCAAGGAGCTAAGAGCATCCAGCCCTGTAATCCTTAAACTAATCTTTGCTTAAAGATGCAGTTTGTAAGTTGTAAAGAAAGGGCCGGCTGCCAGCGGACATTTGTTTGGGCATGTTGCCTCAAGCGCGCCTTGACGCCTGCTACCTACTCTTATTCTGGCAACACAGCCAAGTCGCATACAAGCTGTTGCAGTTTTAGCGGCATGCCTCTGGGAGAATGAGTTATGAGCTTTAAGATCCACTTTTGTCTGTTTGTCAAGACTCAAGATTTCTATACCTCTGTAGATGGAAATGTGTTCTATTATGTTGGCTGTTGTTCCTGAACTTACATCTTGTACACTGCGTCTTTGAGGAAACACCTCTGTTACAACAGCAAGCTGTGGCTCTGGGTCCTTTTAGGGTTAATTGCGCTCCTTGCTGAATTCTTCCATTTATCCAAAAATGACTGACTGCCTGCTATCTTAGATCCTTGTCTTTCTCCGTCTGCAGCCTACAGAGAGGAGATGACAGGAGGAGGAGGTAAACTCTGTCATACCATTGCTATTGAATAGATTCCTTCTCGGCTGTAAATCGGGTCCATTTGAGGCTACAGGTGGGTACATTTTAACTATGCGCCGACTTCTCTACGTTTTGAAATTCTATGTACTCCGATTTGTTCATTTTGCACAACACATACAGTGGACTATATGATGCAGAGGGGAAGTCAAGAGGGATGTATAACTGGGACTATTTTGTTTATGTTGTTATCAGTTAGCAGCAGGAGTCTTGGCTTTTCTGATTCTTCTTGGCTCCCAGCATTTCCGCGTCTCCAGAGTCAGCTCCCACGTGGACCCCATGGCTTTTCGATTAGCGCCCCACCAGCTTAAACGGGGGGAGTTATCATCGTCAAAACGGATTTAGATACTATATGGGACTCTGATGTATGTCGACTTTCATGGGTGACGCTCTCTATAGGAAGCTGTGATTTCAAGATGGATAAGGAGAAACCTTTGGCTGCCGTAAAAATGATAATGAAAGAATCAGAGCAGAGGGCGGATGGATTTTTATAAATCATCCATCATATCTAGTTTATGTAACATATAATTTTAGTTTTCTTCACTTTATAAGGCTGCAAATGAAGAACACCTCCCAAACTCAGACCCACACACACAAATACACAACAGCTCTCCTAAATGTCCGTATTGTTAAGCCTGGCTGTCATCATCCACATGTTCCTGCCAAACTGGACGTGGACTGCATTCATTAGTCAACCTCATACTCTTATATAATATTTACAAGCAGTATATGTGACTGCAGGGGCCGGGTGCTGCCACTGCAGCCTGGTCGGGGCGCTGACTGCAGGAGAGCTGGCTCACCTCGGACCTGATTGACTGTGGCTTTTATACTGTTCCTCCATTTCGCAGTAGAGCAGCGCAGCCTAAAATGTCAGCAGTCGCCAGTTGTGGGTGACAATGGCAATCGCTCATAGGCTGGCACTGATTAGCTTTGAATAAGCCTGAATGGCATTCGGGTCTGTGGTGTACATAGTAGGCTATTGTCTGGTGCCTGGATGCACACTAGGAGGATATCCCCTTGACATGCATGGATAATGTGGACAGATTAGTCCTATCATTCATACAAAGGGACTCCTACAGATTACGTTACTGCAATGTACCTGTAAAGCCGAGGGCAGTATACCGAAATATTATCCATACCGTGGTGCGAGACTATTTATAATTTGGGATTTTTATTTTCACCAGGTGTAAACTTTGAGGGGATCTTGGGTTCAGTCATGTGTGTGTGTGTGTGTGTGTGTGTGTGTGTATATTTATCTGACTGTCTGTCCGCAGCTAATCTCGCATACTACTGGACCGATCAGCCAAATATTTTGTGTGCTCATTCGTGACTGAATGCTCAAGGACCTCTGGTGGTTCCTGTGATTCACACATTTTTTCACAGTTTATTTAACTTTATAGTTTTTATACCGCCGTTGACTGCTGACTCCTCTTAACCGTGATCAACAACTGCTTCAGCAGCAAAAGGCATTATCGACAATTGGCATGGCTTACAACAAGCCACACCCAGTCTATTGCATTTCTGAATCAAAAACTGATATCTATAGAAAAGTTTGGTCAATAAAACAACTGAAAATCTTTTCAAAAATTGCTGATTACCACGACTACAACAGGTCCTTGAACATGCAGTTATTATATAAACACAAAAAATATTAAGCTGACGGGTCCAGTAGTATGCAGGATTAGCTGCAGAGAGACAGACACACACACGCACACACGCACACACGCACACGACTGAACACATATAAATTATGCATGTGTCCCCCACAGGCTTACACCTGGTGGAGAATTCAACACCTATGGATGTTGTTATCCCCAAACTTCAACTCTGATTGGTCCTTATTAAGTCATGAATATTTAATTTCAAAGAGAAATACTTGCAATAACGGCAGCAGAAACAACTTGTAATCACAACACTGATATATTTTCACCTTTTGTTGGTAATAACAGAGTCAGGAGATTATATATGTTGATTTTAGGTCATTTAAGATTTGAAATCAAATTTTTAGGGGCTTTAAAGGTCATCGTTAGATTGTTGTAGATGTGTTAAATCAAGAATATAGTCACATCAAATTTGTAGCTTCTCAATCATCCACATCATTTAATTACTTCATCAATATCAAGCAATTCAGTCAACGCTATATTTTTATGACAATCGATCAGCTCTTCAGTCATGAAAAATGTTCTGTGATGCAGTTTTATACAGTTCACCCAAAATACAAAAAAAAAAAGCCATTCAAATATTGTGAGTTTAATTTGCCCAGGCTTTGAGATTTCTGCCTCGACCCGAAGCCCAATACATTTAAGATGAATAAGTTTCTTCAATGAAAAAAATCCACAGCAACATCTGTTGTCTCCATTACTCTGGATAATCCCCAGAACACACCATCAACACATTTCACAGGAGCCATTTCTTCAGTAGAAAGCAGCTCCAAAGAAAACTGTCCACTGTTAGGACGTTTTCTTTTCTATTTTAGGCCAATTGTGTGCAAATGTATTGGATCGTAAATCAGAACACAAGCACTGTAATGTCACTCTGGGTGTTCATCATCTTAGTTTAAAAATACAATCTCGAAGAAAAGTCAGAGTGTGCGTGTGACAGAGGGCGTGAAAAGGACAGAGATAAAGAAAGTGTGTGTGTGAGGGAGAGAGGGTCCATGGGTATAATGGAGATGGTGAGAGAAACAGCGAGCCATATACAAAAAGAGAAACTGAAATTCCACACAGACTGAGGTGTGTGTGTGTGTGTGTGTGTGTGACAGAGAGGGATGGGGACATGGGCAGGTCCTGTTAATGAAGGACTGATAAGTCCCTATTTCCTGGGCCTGGGTTAATTGTGCCTACAGATAAAGGGTAATAAATTGTCACAGGGTAATGGCAGGAGCCTGGGCTGGGCCCTGTTCCACATTCATCATGACTGGCTAGGCCTGTGAGCCAAGAGAGCAGGCAGGACTGAGGGAGGGAGGGGAGACAAGAGGGAGAAGAAAGCTTGCAGGGATGGAGGAGGATATGATGCTGGTCTGTCTTACTTACAGGGCTTCTGCAGCAGGCTGTGCTGTGTTGGAGCAAGGACAAGAGATGACCTGCTAATGGAGCTTATGAGAAAAAAGGAGAGGAAGATATGGTAACTACTGTGAAGTGAATAATGTAGGTATTCCAGCATTAACGGATTAATAAAACGAGAGTCTTATCATAACCTTCGGAAAAAGTACAAAACTATTAACAGCAAAATATATGTAAAGTACCAAAAGTAAAATGACTCTCTAGTTTATAGTGTGATACATTACATTAAAACATTAACGTCTAAATAACATTTGACAGTATTAACTACTTACTATATATTCAGGTAGTTTAATCTTTAATAATGTATTATATTTTATTAGTAATAATACATTTAGATTACTAATCTAAAAATTAGCGGTAACTATAACTGTCAAATAGATAGTAGTGGAGTAAAAAGTACAATATTTTCAGACGGACAAACAGCAGCTGAAAATCTGCTGAGCTCCACTGGTTTACCTTCCCGCTGCGCTGCAGAGATGTGGAAGTGTACTCCAGGGCGTGATATCACAGGGGGATGTGGTTGCAGGTGCAACACACAGAGATAAAGACAGAAGATAAAAAGTAATATTCTATAAATTCTATCTAGTAATATCATGTATATCTATAGAGAATCAATACCTGTTACTCTCTTTCAGCATGTGATGAGTGCATGCAGGCAGCAGTGATGCACGCCGTGGTTGCGGCTGTGGGGAAGGATAACAGGCTACTATCTGTTCACAGTATTCTACAATGATGTCTGTTGAAAACCTTGTGTTTCCAGTTCCTCTAATTATTTCCAGGTTTTTCAGTATTGCAGGATTGCTTGTGAGAAGTGTATGTGACCCACTGCGCTCATAAAATCACTCTAAATCTCTTTTAATAATGTCAAAAAATGGATTTACCGAGTAACACCGAGGCATATTCTTCAAGACATGTGGAGATACGCTGATGTTGCGAGATAAATATATTCAGAGCAAACAGTCACACATGACGTCAGTGAGATGTAGTTCATTAAATAAAGAAGCAATTCACAGTGCATGTTTTGGTGGGACTCGCCATGCCACCTTGCCAGCATGACAGATCACTTCTTCAGACTGAGAGACTGTGGTGGTCGGAGGTCGGTGCTGCGGCTGAGGGATGATGCATCCCACACATTATACAGCAGAGCTGCTCCCACAGAGGAAGTTGATGTCCCCACAATGCGATGATGACACTCGGTGCCGTGTGACATATGATGTGTGTACAAACAGTAAGCACATAGGCTGGGGCCTTTTGACTGTTTTATGTGGGTCGCACACGGTGTACTGGGGCGCAGCGGGGGAGAAAGGACGTTTTTCATGCAACCCATAAAGGAAGGAAAAACAATGCCCTTGAGATGTGAATGCTTGTCTCACAGGAAATCACCACGCAGAGTTATGTGGTACACGTCCATGACATTGAACCATGAAAGTTGTGCTCTTACGTGTTCTTTCTTTTCCGTCCTGCATTCAGGAACCTTTTCCCCTCTGACTATTCTCTTTTCATTGAGTCTCATTTTGCCAACCAGGAATGTTACAAGAGGTTTTTAACGAGAGGGAACATGGTGCGTAAAGCAGAAGTGAAGTTACATTGCAAGTCTAGGCTTTAGATTTTCCTGTCATATGGTTTGTGTTTCTCTCCAGGGAATGAAAACAGGGCGAAGAGAATCTGATGCTCTGTGATCACAACTTTCCTCACTTACAATGAGACTATCTAAAAACATGACGGCAAGGACAATTTTGGTCATTTATAAGAGAATAGCTCTTGAAAAGATGGAGAAGACGAGAGATTCTGAAACGTAAGAGAATAGTCAGTTAAAAAGAAAAGGAAAACAAGTGAGAAAAATGGTAACATGAGGAGGAGTGGAGGAACACTGAAATACGTGCAGGAAAAATACTTTCAAAAAAACGACTTTATTTAAGGATATTAAGGCCTGGTCACACCAGCATTTAAAACGCAGACATTTTGAAATCCATCCATTTCAAAGGAATAGCTCCCGGGGGTGAACCACATCCATGTGAATGAGAGTTGGATAGTCCATAATGAAGCTAATAGTGTATTATAATCTCCTCTATCAAAGTATAAACTACTCCACACAAGAGGAGTGATTTTTGCACAGTTAATGAGACAGGAGTCAATGATACAAATACATCTTTTAAATAATCTGTGTGTACTTATTGTCCTGTTAAGATAACTATCTGCTAACTGACAGCAAGCAAATCCTTTTCGACCTATATTAAATTGAATACACTACAAAGACAAGATATTAATGTTCAAACTGATAAATGTTATGTTTTTTTTGCAAATTTTCACTCATTTTGAATTTGATGCCCGCAACACGTTCCAAAAAAGCTGGGACAGGGGCAACAAAAGACTGGGAAAGTTGAGGAATATTTGCAATAAAACATAAAGTTTATCAGTTTGAACATTAAATATCTTGTCTTTGTAGTGTATTAGTTCGAAAAGGACTTGCAAATCATCGTATTCTGTTTTTATTTACGTTTTACACAACGTCTCAACTTCATTGCAATTGGGGTTTGTACAATCCTGACAACAAAATGCGAGGAAGGACTGAACAGTCCAGTACAAAGAAAATAAAAATCTCCGTAACGTTTTGTGACTGACATGGCGCTCGCTCAAGAGGCTAAACTGCTGTAGCTCGCCATCAGCTACAGTAGTTTACCAACCAGCCCTGTTAGTAGTCACTACGTCACCAAGCTGCAAGAACCAAATATTTAACAAAGAAATGCATATGAATTTTTTGTTGTGCCACTTTAGGTTGTTACCAGGCCTTATTAAGCCTGGTGATATTCTATAAATGTTTCTTATTGTACTACACAATTTACATGAACATGACAGCTCCATTATTGTCAAAAAAAAATCAATCAAATATGCATCAATGAGTCACACTGCTGCACTGGGCGACATGTTCCTTCATTATGATGAACACGAGAACTTCAGTTTCTTTTGAGTCAACGCCACACACACTGTCCTGTTGTTGGAAAAAAGAAAATAACTCACTAAACCACCAAATGTGGATTCATCCACCTCTGAAAATAGTCCCCAGCAAATGTACTATTTATTCTTGTTCGAGTAACATTTGCTAAAAAAAACTACAGTGTCCAGCTATTTGAGGAAATTAGAGAGCATTTATGTACATCTTCAGGAGGTTTCACAGGTAGGTTTGTTGACAACAACACATATAGAATATTGTCAGCCATATCCTTTAAACAGCAAGTGAAGGCTAATTTTCTCTCATTAAGACAAACAAATGTAAATATTTACATAAAAAAGGGGAAGAGAATCTGTTGTTTAGAGAAAAGAAGCTAAAGACTGGAGGGGAGGAGAATTTCACAGTACAGAGGAGATGACAGTCGGTATTCCTTTAAAAGAGAAAGGCGAGAAGATGGAGATCCAATGAATGCTCAAATTCATTTGTTCTCTGCCTCTCCCTACCTGGTCGCACACACCTTCTCTCCGCTCCACAAGCCAGTGTTCACAGCTATAAATCTCGGAGTGGCATTTTGGCCGGCAAGTCCCGCGTAAACACGGCCGGCGAAATGTCAGTGCGGAAGGCAGACAAGCCTGACTTAGGAAGAGGGAGAGTAGAGGCAGTAATGTCACCACACTTTAACACACCCGCCATCAGTCTTCATGACATTTAAGAGATCTATCCCTCTATCCCGCTGGCCACGACACACACAGGGAAAGTTTGGAGAGGAATCTGCAGGACCTGATGAGTCAGGGGGTTTAATGGGTTGATCTGATCACAAACAAAAGGCTATTGCCCTTAATTCATGGGTAATTCTTTCTTGTTATACCAGTCAGCAGCTTTCTTGGCCTTACAGCTTAACAGCCAAGCATAAAAAATGTGAGGAAGAGTGCACTCTGGAAGGTAAATCCATGACGTATTTTTATTGTTATTTTTTACAACCCTTTTCTTTCTTTTAACAGCCCCCTCTTTAATGCAGGCAGGTCATTTAAGAACACATTCCTCACACAACACTCATGTTGCTTTTGTCTTTCAATTGTCAGCCTAACTCTATATCAATGCAATAGAACAGCAGTGAGGACAGCCTGACCTCTCAGGCCACAACATGCACGTCCTTTTCCTCAACGTTTATCATTAAATACCTCCGGGGCCAACTTCTCAGAAAGTACAGTTACTCCCACGGACTACTAATGTGAGACTGTTTATGCGGAAGTGTTTTAATGCATGTGTTTGGGGAGGAGTGAGCACACGACTGGAGAAATGAGACTATGATTATACTGCATGAGGTGTGAGAGTTTGTAAATGGATGTTTTGATACGGTTTTGCCGTTGTTAACCCCCCCCACCCCCATTTACTTCAATTGATCGAGACTTTTCTCAGTTTTTTCTTGATTCTTTGTTCCCTGTGGAGGAGGCATGCGGGGAAAACGAAGTTACGGTTCACAAATGATCATTCTGGGGCTGAAGTGTTCCTTTAAGACTGTTTGGGAAGTCACAATCATCCGAAGCTAAATAATTGATCACAAATTAAAAATGGGATCACGTGAAATTCTATCATCTCATCCGACGTGCTTTCTTTAATCTCCCTCGCCGCTGCATGGGGGTTGTATTGATTTCCAAATGAATAATTGAGAAACTCGGCTTAACTGCCCTTTTCAAATCTCCCTTGCCTCCTGTCTGATTCACTTCGCCTCCCTCTCTCTCGTCTCTCTCCCCCCTGATCTTCGTCTTCCCCTTATCGTTCCATCTCCTCGCTTCTCACCTATTCCTCTTGTATCCTTTTCTCTCCTCTTCTGACCTTCCCCTCCCCTCCTTTTCCCTTTCTCATCTCTCGATCCTCGCCTCTTGTGCACTGCTGATGTGGATCTTGTTCTGTGACTGGTTGTTCAGGAGGGAATGGGTTGCTTGCATGGCTGGCCAGCCGGCCGCTGCGTATCATCCGTCAGCAAGACACGCTGTTGTTTTAGAGTTCTGCTGGGAGCTGTCTCCTTGTCTCTGTCTCTTTCTCAGTTGCTCCACCCTCCTCACACACACACACACACACACACACACACACACACAGACACACACACTGCTTCCCTGTCTCTCTCTGTCTCCGTTCCTCTTCCTGACTTATTTCCACTGTACGTCTTAACTCGAACACACAGCTGATCAGCATTTTAAAATCGACTCCAGGCTCTTTGCTCCGAGTGAATCGATCGGCTGAGTGAGACTCGGACTGAATAATCCTGATGTGTTAATTCAACAGAGGGCTTCGGGAAAATGTCGGCTTTGTTTTAGGGTAAAGGCTTTTTAAAAAACGAAAAAACAACTTCCTCTTGTCTTTCTCCCGTGCAGGTGTTTCAGGTTTATAGGCAGCAGCGTTCTTTACAGGTGTATTGATTATTATTTTTTCATTTTTTACAGTATATTATTGTATTGTTTGGTGTTATCTAAAGTAGGCTTAGACACAACCCCTCTTTCTCAGGTTGACTAGTTTGAACATGGGTCTATGTCAAAGTGGACCCTTATAGTTATGTACATAAAGATTATGGACAAAATCCATTTAAATCAACTAACCAATAAATATCCAACAAGTAGTTACATAAGAAATGACTACTATGGGTTGGACACAAAGTTCACCATAAAATGTTTTATAAATCAGGCTATGAATAATATATGAACAAACCCACTCTGTATAAACTTTCAGAATATAGATAGGAATGTAACGTTTGGTGTATGTAAGAGCTACTGAAGTGGAGTTTTCTGGCTCAGAGTCTGAGAAAAACAGCCTTAAAGATATGTTTTATAAAACTCCATACATTTTGCAAGACATTTCAAGTTAATAGGGAAAAACATTTGACTTAATAGATATCAGCATGAAACTTACCCAGATGATTACTAACATTAAGACAATTATTTTTTTTTGTATCACCAGTTTTCTGAAATGTTGTCTGTAAATATGCAAATAAGGCATTATCTGATACTAACTTTGGTGAATAAAAAATAAATAAATCTTCGGACACAAATAGACAAAGTTAGTAGAATAAACACCTAAATGTGTATTTTGTATGTTTCATTTCCACTAGTCTGAAAGAAGACTGGTAGCAAAATAGCCTAACTCTTAAAATTGACCAGTGGATGAAAAATTATGTTTTTGCTTGTAGTGTCTTGCCTAAAAAGAAAAATACTGACTACACCTATACTGCTGTTAGGTTTCCCAGTGAGGGCGGTGTAAAGTCAAATGACTTCCCGGGTACTAAGAATGGACCATTAGTTCATGAATGCAGTTGATTGATCAAAAACATAAAAAGTATAACTAAAAGTATAACTAAGTATTTAGCTAGCTGGCTTGTGATTGGCCACTAAGCGAACTACTCAGGATTAATAAACTCAAACAGTTTTACTTGTTTGAAAACTGTGAAGTCATTCATTTTAATAAACAGTTTTAATAGA
>CALSCE010003134.1:7917328-7966860 GCA_943593645.1 Bovichtus variegatus
CATCTTGCCATGACTAGTGTGTTAAGTCGAGACTTATCATTCTAGGTAATGGCCTCTGGGTTGGAAAACATAGACATAACACAGAAGATCAATGTGAAAGAAAGACACTGCTCTTTTTTCCCCTCGAGATGTATGGTGCACAAGCTGGACTAAGATAATCGAGGGACAATGTTTGATCGATACTAGAGTGTGTGTGTCAAATTCATTTCAGCACAGTTGAACTTCCTGTGACTCACATGGGGCAGACTCCATGTGAAGGATGGGTACGCAGGGGAAATAAACTGCCAGACTTGTGTTTCTATGCTGCTTCTCCCCACTGTTTTTCATGATTTGGGTGCAGAATTTGAAATCTCTGAACCAGGCAACATGAAAATAAACGACAGTTTCTTGCATTTCTTCAAAGAAAATGTCGGTCTTTGTTCAACATCTATAAACCCTCTTCCCTGTTTTTTATTATTTTTATTTATTTTTTAGATTTCATGTTCTGCAGCTCTCCGCGGACGCTTTGCAGTATTCTTCTCCATACATACATTTATGAAAGCTGTGTGTGAACCCACATTAATCTCAGCTGGGATTCCTCACCCGTGGTCATGTTTATTTCCGTGAGAGTAAAAGCTACTGCTCACACACACCTCGTACCAGCAGGTGTATAAGTGGAGACTTGAATGATGCCTTCCCCACAGCCCCTCTGATCAATGTGCCATGTGGCCTTGGCCCACTTCTCGCTCTTAATGTTCCTGGTGTTGTTATCCGTCCTGATGTTTTCAGACACTTCCTCATGTAACACTGGCACCCACCTGTCACCCCTCACTGCTGCTCCCACAGCGTCTAGCACCAAGCCCCGCTGCATCTCCTGCTCGCTCGCTCTCTTTCTCGCTGTTATTGAAATATTTAGCACTCACTCCAGCTCACAAGCATGTACAGCCTTTGTTCTGCCTGGCTGGATATATATTGGCCCGGCAGTATAAGTCATAGCTGTGCAGCGTGGATGTGCTTCAAATCGGATTCGACTGTTAAGGATCTTTTTCTAGTGTTCGCCGGATGTGCAGCCGAGAGTGTGCTGCTCTCCACGGAGTAGCAGGAGTGTGTTGGCCCTGAAAAATGATGTCATTATTCTGTCCACTAGAGAAAAGATAGGAGGAATAAGTGTCATTACCAGCCAGCTGGTGATCAAAGTCTAACCATTTCCATCTTGTTTAAATCTTTTAGTGGCTGGTGATAGTGGCTTCAAATGGTAGTTTCCCTCCAACCCACAGTTTCAGATCGATTCTCATCTCAGCGTGAGTGTTTCACTGGCCACAGTGTAGATTTTTAAAAGTCACGAGGAAAACAACATTTTCAGTGGAACTGCTGAATGTTGCAAGGAGGAATTGTTCAAAAAGGCATAACAGTGTGGTTGGACCATAACAAACACGCAGGGAGGAAGTCAGTGAAGCTCATCGTATATTAAGTGTAGCTGATGAAAGAATACATGCATACCCTTGAGCTGTCACAAATTCTTCAAACTGAATAAATTTCATCCTCTCAGATGCATCAATAGTGTTCTACCAAGAGGAAAGTGAAAAATGCTCTGTCACTTTGAAAACATTTAGGGTGTTTGAGATTGAAGGGGCTTGATAAAGACTTTAATGTGAAAATTTTCAGGGTTAGAATACAAGAAACTCTACATATTGTACATGTTTTATCAAAGTTGAATACCTTCGTGGTTGGTTAGTAATGTACAGTATTAGGACTTCTTGTCACTGTGTCGACTGTGTGTTTTGTTTATTCTGATTAATGGATGGGTTAGGTAATGCCTCTTTTTTGAGTTAAAGGATGAAGCTGCTGACGTTCTATGTTTTTGTTATTGTCACTAAATGCCATAAAAATAGCTAAATTATCAATGCGTTGATCTGTCTCCCAATACGCCCCACGCCTATCTGTTCCTACTAAATATTTAAAAATGCATCACAAATATAAAATGTAATTCTTGAAAAAGGCTACATATCTCCCTTCACCAGCGGGCCACTGTAGTTGTTATCGAATGCTACACCAACAAGAATAAAAAGTGTATTTGTTGTGGACTATTTTAAGCAGCGCATACAATACACAGTCAAAATAAAAAACAGTGGTTCATGGTAATGTTTTGGCTACGCAGACAACACTTGTCGGTCGGATCAATTTGCTTTGTCCTTTGTCAAAAGACTCGTTAAACATAAGAAGAAAAATAAATACAACCAGGCTTGTTCTTTAAATAGTGGCAAATGTTCTTTGTAGACTAGAAAACAATTATTATTATTTTTTTTAAAGCAAACTATATATTAATTCATAATATAACTAAATAGTCATTAAAAATAGTAATACATTTAATAATCCTGTAAAGTTTTAACTTTCTAAAATTCTGAAATTAAAACATCTTGTCACCATAACTTATATATATATATATATATATATATATATATATACATGTATATATGTGTGTGTGTGTGTCTGTACTGTTAGGGAAGTTTTCCAGCTTCACATCTGTTCCATCCACTCTCTGTAAATAAGTGCTGTCTACTTAGATTTGCATTGCAGATGACTGTGGACAAAGTTGAATTTAGTTTTGAGAGTGGGTTGGTTATTTTATGAGGCAGCATTAATATGCAGTTTTCAGTTAATTGAGGTACATGGCAGGACAGAACCCGAGCTCAGTCTATGATTAGTATGCATGTGTGTGTATTTAGAAGATAGGCTCGGCCAATTGTTCAGGAAAACATAATGTGTGATTTCATTTAGTCACCTCTATGATGTGAAGCAAGCAAGAAAGGATTAAACACAGTTTTATTATTGAGTATTACTCTAATGTGCTTTTGACAAAAGTGTTGGATATGCTTGTGCTGGGTTTGGGTTAACAGTTGACTCTTCAAACATGGAAAAGCATCAAAATTTGTCCATCTGTGTGTTGGCAGGCCAACTGGCACTAGTGCCCAGATGGACACTTGATACTTTCTTGGATTGACACTTGACTTGGCTGCGAGCGTCATGGTTAGACGGCCACAAGTTTTACTAATAAAGTCTTCATTGTTTCCACACGCAAAGTGGCTTTTTGTCTGGATAGCAAGCAGAGCATGATGTCTGTGCAAAAAGTTAGAATAATATTGGAAACACTGAAAACGTCTTTGCTTTCGGAAGTACACTCTCATAAGTTTCATTGTAAAAAAAAAATCTCTTTGGTGTGCTCAACAAATCTCTTTGAAAATGTTCCTCCACGTAACACGTAATCATTTCCAGTTTCACACATTGTCTCTTTTGAATGACATTCATCTGTTTTCCCACTGAAGCGGTAAGCTCCTTTACAGTTGTTTACAATAAATATTACGTACATAGTTTGTGTTTGGGCCGTGAAAATGATATTTTGCATTCACTGTAGTGTGAGGATGCTGGCTCGGTTTAAAGATAAGTTTGACTGCAGAACAGTTTTGTTATGTTATCTTGATGCTCAGTATCTCAGAACTGCAGGCGACAGACAAAGAGGAGGAGGGGTGAGAGGTGAAATCAATCATCAAGTATCAGCGTATCACCTTGGATTTAAATAAATATTATTGGAGAGAGGAGTAATGTGCACATGATACTGTATATAAACCGTACACACCCTCATATAAAGCAGTCATACAGTATGATGGAGCGAAGATAGCAGAAAGATAAGGGCAGTAGAGGAAAAAAATATCAGAGGTAACAGAAGGATTTATAAGAAAGAGGAGTGAGGACACGAGACTCTCCTCCCAAGAAGAAGGAAGCGTCTGGACCTGAGATAATAGCTTCAATAGATGCTCTGTGATGGCCTTTTTTTTTTTTTTTTTTTTAACCTCTGTAAGTCTCAATTGTAGTTTTCTCAATTGTGTTGCGTTGCTGGAATCAAGAAGTCAATCATGTAGTCGTTCTAACCTGAAACCACAACCTTTCCCTAATCTTTCCCTCAGTGGAGACAAGCGTGCCCTGCCCTGCTCTCCGTGTGCAGATGGCCATGTTACAGCAGTGAGAGCGATGCCTGTTATCACTGTCATTACAACCTCTCTCTCCGTTTCAGGGGCGCTAATTAATCAAGCAGCATGTGTGTCATTGAGCTCAAGTTAAAAGCTGAAAATGATCATCAGAGTGTTTATCTGCCATTAATCCGAGTCATTTCCTCCCGACATCAGCAGGATAGCTTTTAGTGTTTCACATCGCAGTCGAACAAACATAATAGCGCTCATCCTGCTGCTGCGGGTGAACAAGGCCGCACATTTCTCTTCACATCCGCCTTAACCGCCGCACCCACACTATGCACATGTGAACCTGCACGCAATGTTTTTTTTTTTTTTGCTTTCTCACTTAGTGACTCACTTTCTTGCTTAGTCAGGAAACGCATGCATGCGTACGGCAGAATAAGCCAGGACTAATTAGACCGCCTGGCCCAAGTCTTATGGGACAGTAAATGGGATCTGTTGCCACTGTACTGCTCTTTTGATCAGGGCCTGTCAAACACTCTACAACACTGTGTTGTGGTAGAGAGCCTCTGACACACACACACACACACACACACATAAACAAAGGGTGACTGCACTTTGTGGCTGTATTTATGAGTGAATAGTACGACTTGGGTTGTCACGTTTATAGGAAGTCATCATTCATTTTAAAACCCCTGTGGCCTTATATTAAGGAGATGTGTTATGAAGTGTGTGTTGGGCGAGAATCTCTGTGAGAGGACAATTGTTGAAGCTAATGTGGTGGAAAACATATGGGAGTAACTAGCTGTACCCACAGTGAACAATTCAACTACCTCAGTTTGGCTGAGGGAAATACTTAAGGCATGAAGTGATGGTTAAAGCACAAAATTATTTCCAACCGTGAGGCAGATAGAGATTGGACTTCAGGGATCATCTCTCAAGTAATGAGTTTCATTAAAAAAAAAGAAGAAGAAAAACGATTTGATTCATATTTATCATTTAAGTATCATTGCTGTTGCTGAAAACATGGACAATATCGATCACCCTGTAAAGCTGTTGTGCTCGCGTGTTAGCACATAGTTGCTTATTTACACATGCACCAGATGCTTTAGAACATTAGTCGTGTTTCTGACCACCTGGTAAATGTACGTTCATTATTCATTCATCATTCTCCTCATAGCTTGAGTTTGCTCTCCACTAACTCCTGAGAAAAATGTCTGATTCTTTAGCTGCTTAATGCTCCACTGTGTTCACCAGCTAGCTGCTGACTCTGTCTGTCTGGTGCTGAGCAGAAAGGGTTGCTAGGTCTGTGACAAAACCAGCCCAACAGCCAATAAAACCAGCCCAATACCAGACCTTAAAATATGCCCCTGCCAAACACATATACTGCTTTTAAAGTCCAACTGCATTGCTCTCATTGCCAAATCTATTGTAATATCCATGAAGTAACATCATAAATGTTTAGTGTGCCAGCATTAAAAGCAGTTTCCACTTAACAGTTCTTTCACCTAGGTCCTAAAATATCCTTGTGTAATTAAATAGAGTATATTATCATACATGAAATATAGCTGTGTGTGTAGGTGGGCGTGACGTGTCCCATGTCCGTTTGTATATGTGTTAATGTGGAGTCCGTTTGGGAGAATGTAAATATAAATGAATTATTTTTATTTATAGATATTTGTGTGATTTGCATGCAAAATAGGTCTACCCAACCAGCGGACAAAAAATGGAACCCGTGGCAACACTTCAAGAGTAGCCACAGACCCACACAGTGAGCAGGGAGTGTACATTGGGTCTACGAGCGCTTGAGACGATGAGAGCTTTGAAACTGAACTAAAACAGTAAAGTTGGGGGCTGTAAAACCAAAACAATGGGCTGAAAGACACTAAAACAGTCCTTAAAGCTGATGGGAACTACAGAGTTGGATGATAATTTGGGTTTGTCACTGTGAGTCGTTTGATCCATTGTTAATACAAAACATTTGATTAGTGCAGCTTCAATGAAATTTAAATCCCATTTTGCTAAAACTATCTTCTTTGTAAGTATAAATATTTTGAGACATATAGGGAGTTGCGACTTAAGTTAATTTCCTTCCACAAGACTTTATATGAATATCTCTGAAATGAACATGATAAAATAAGATTTAAGTTTAACAATCTCTGCGAGTGAATAAAATATACCGTATTAAATGCATTATATTATCCAGTTAAATGGACTTGGACTATATTCGCAAAAGCAACTCCACATGTGTTGTTTTTCCATAGAATTTTATTTCCAAAAAGCAGTCAGAGAAAAGTAAGACAAGCCAGTCAAGTACAACAAAAGAAATCCCCCAAAGGGAAGAAAAGAAAAAAAAAAGCTGATAAAGACAGAAGGCCTGATGATATATATACAACAGCAGACATCTTTTTTGGTGTTGCAGTACCAGTGAATCACTCGACAAAATCATGGTATTCTTCACATCAGATCAAAAACAAATAACAAAATAAAGGTTTTTTTCTTTAAATGGACAGAGAAGGTTCTAAAAGTCAGCTAAGGCACACAGAGCCTCCCCGGAACAAAATAACGGGGGGGGGGGGGGGGAACGTCAGTTCAGAGAAATTTGTGCAACGGTTGCTCAACAATACATTCCAGCAAGAACAACAACAATCTGGCATGTGATTTTCTCTGAGAGGCAAATAGGACAAGGTTGTTGTCACAGCTGTCCAAAAAACACTGAAACAGATTATGTACTTGATCAATAAACACCATCAATTCACTCTTTGTGCCCAGTTATTGACACTTCAAAAACTCTTAATAATTCAATGTCATTTTTACCACATCTGTATTTACATGTACAATACCTTTTTTTAAACAATATTTCAATACAAAATACCTATGTACATCTTCATTTGTTAATCATTTTGTTACAAAATAGGACTTCCACATTGACTTACACTTATTTAATTCACCTTTTTCCAAAATTGGCATTGAGCTTACATAATAATATGTATTGTGTGACGTAGTTGTTCTGAGCACAGTGGCACTATAAGTTAAAAAGGCGGCAGCAGAAGCCGGGCCAGTGAAAAAACTCAAATTGTCCTTTACAACCCGAACCTCAGAAACAGTGTAGATTTGAGAGGGGAGGAGTGACAGCAATTGACACATCCGACAAGAGAGGCAAGGTGAACTTGACATTAATGAACAGAAATGACTCTTAATTAGCCTGTGCAGAAACACTCACTTAGCTTGTGTGGTTGCTAAACAATGTTGACAATCACAGATTGAACTCCTAATCGGCTCCAGAAAGTTATTTCAAAGAAAAACAAACATCTGAGCGTCCTTCTTGTTCAGGATGAGTAATAACTTGTCTCAAATGTCCAGAGATTGTATTGACGGCAGAAAAAGGTATTTCAAATGTAGATAGTTTATCTAATAAATTATGCATTTTTGCAATCAAGACACGATATAATATTCACTTGAAATTGTACATTATTGTCACGGCATGAAGATCACCACCATCATTCTGAAACTGACAGGAACCATAAAACAGCAAAAAGCAGAGTTTCTCCTTCGACCCAGACGTTGTCCAATGTGTTCGGCTGTGAAGTTTTGTTCGTCTTCGCTATTTGGTGAGGTTGTTAGGTATAGCTCGACCTCTGACCTCACAGGTCAGGGTGGCTTTCTGTTGTGGTGCACTTGGCAAATAGCCATGTAAGAAACCAAGACAAGAAGATCTATTCAGACAGGACAGCACGGACTAACACACAGGTGCGGGCCATAAAAAGGTACAAGTGTGGGGTGTTGGCCTTTGTAAATAAAGGCGGCTTTCTTTACAAAAAAATATTTATCATGCTGCCAAGGCAGCGTCGCAGTTATTTAGTCACTGACTAAAAATATCAGTATTAATATAAACTTATAAATAAATAGCGACTCATGGACTCACCCCCCCCCTTCCTCATTCACACACTTCCAATTTTTTGAGACTTCTTGTGTAATCATGTACAACATAGTGTCATTGAAATGACTGGAAGAAAGTAAAAAAAGAAAAAAAAGATGAAAACAAGGATGAGAATTTAAGGTCAGCTTGAGATAATCGTGTTTCAAGTTTGAGGCAGGATGGTGAGAAAACCAACCTCTGCTTGTCACAACAGCCGGGTTTTATTAATACAAACCTACACTATGTGAATGTTAAGCCTTAAAATACTATTGTACAACAACCACAAATGAAGCATTTATGAATTTAGAACACTACAATGTCTACATTAGATTTCTAATAGAATCCAAATAGGTTTAATTATTCTGAAAAAGGCCTCTGTATTTGCATTCCTCTTTTGCCATATTTTTACAAATGTGACTGCAGCAGATGTTTAGCCACAGCAGCTCCACATCCTGATCAGGCACTGAACTGAGAGAAGTTGTGCTGCTGTTACTGATTTGTTCTACAAGGGTTAGAAACAAACTAAGTCACTGAACTAACAGAAACTTAAGAGTTGAAGTAATTGGCTTTAATAACTGGACATTTTAAATTTGTAATGGTGCTCCCCTTGAGTCGTATCAAAATACTCTTTTCCGAACTGTTTGGGTATATCTGAACACTCTCATTGTGTTTATGTTGACATACACTTAAGGAGGCACATTTCATTCAGTACCAGGCTTCCTCCTCATGTCTGTCTTACAGCTAAGGCCTTTTTTTGCAGCAGAGCTCCGTCTGCCACCAGTGTCACATGACCGCTGCGCCCCGTGCAGGGCTTTAGAAGCTGACTTCATAATTCATCCAGCAGCAAAAATAAATGCTCGAAAATTGCAACGTTTGATCACAGTAAAACTCAGCCATGAGAAGAAAAATAAATACACTGAGAAACTGAAATAGCAAAGCCAGCATAATCCCCTAAAAGGAGGAACCCCGTGGGAGGATCTGAAAATTGTTCCCCTCGCTTTCTGTCCAGACACCCTCGCCAACCTCCCGAAAAAATCCACTTTTTCTTTTGTTCCCTCCTTCTCCCGAGACAGAGGAAGAACACCTTTTCTTCCCCTGCCTGCAGTGAACCCCTTAAATAAATAAACATCAACAGTGAATCTCCTGTGCCGTGGCCTCCTGTCCAGCTGGAGGCCACGCTGCTACCTGATGCGCCCGTCTGCGCGCGGCACTCCCAGCTGGGATTTGGGATCAGGGCTCATGGAGCTCCAAGGGTTCTTGGGGCAGGCCTGCATGACGGGGCAGGCGGTGGGGCCCACGGCGCAGACGTCGGCCGCCTCCCACAGCTCGCCCACCAGCCTGTCTGACCAGCGCTCGAGCTCTGGGCCGGTCAGGGCCGCGTTCCTCTTGGCCTGCTCCACGTAGCCCAGGCTGACAGGGATGTTGAGCACCGGGTTGAGGCCGTGGAAACTCTGCTCCATGTAGCTGTTCTTCGCCGGCCCGTTATGGAGCTTCAGAGTATCCTCTGGAGAGACGTGGGAAGGAAGAAAAAGAGAACAGAGAAGGAGAAGAGTTGCAAATCAGCGGTCAGGAGGAGAGAGAGGATTGTAGGAAGGGAAAGGAAGAGAAGGGAGACATGAATGGTAAAATATTAAGGCAGAGAACGTGATTTGCTTTATTATTATTATCTGAAAAGCTTAGCTGGTCTCTAATTTACTTGGATTGACTCTTACGACTGGACTACCTAAATCCAATTCTTTGATGTGGTATGTCAAGCCACTGCGATGCTGACTTTATGGAAACGGTCAGACGCGCCCTCATTCTTTCTTCCCATGACGGTCAGGCCCGGCAGGAAGACAGCAAACGTAGACACAACTTCCCCTTTAAAACATTTTCTCCACCCTGAGCTCCACTGAAGCTGTAAATTCCTCACTTGCACTCTAACTGTGAGCATGGCTGAGCGGTGCTTTTCATGCACTGGTGACAGAAAAGATGCAGTCAGACATAAGGTGCTCCGCCAGGCAAGGCGATGTCCATACCATGCCAGCTAGCTTTGTGGTAGCAGAGTGTGTTACTGTACACTGTGTATGTGTGTGTGTGTGTGTGTGTGCGCTTGTGAGTCTGCTGCTGCTGCTGCCAATGCGGCTGGAAGGCCACGTCATAAAGTTTAACTGGCACTGCATGTAGGAGGGAAACCTGGTGCCAGACATGGCAGTAAATTAAAGGCGGGTGGATGGAACAGCTAAGCACACAGTGAGCCAAGCATGCACCAGATTATTACATGATGACTATAAACTCCACCTAAAAAGTAGATAGCTCTATTCTACAGCTAATAATTATGTGTCCTTATATTATAAAATATATATTTATGATTTAACCCTACTTAATGTCAGCTTTTTAAATTGGATTTCTTATGAATCAGCTTTTCATAAGCAGGAGGAAGATTGTGTCATTTCTAAATTCTCTCTTTAAGTATGCAATCACAAGAGTAAATCAAGCCTATATTATTATTATTATTATTTATTTAATTATGTATGAATATACCTCGTGTTTATATATATAAAAAAAGGTTAGACCTCTAATGTTAATAAACGGAAATGGATAACAAATGAATGGATGGACAAATAAAAATGTATGATTTTCCAGTTTATTAGGTACACTAAGCTAAAAATGAATGCGACCAATTTACAAAATGAATCTACCTAAGTACAATTTTGAGGTACTTGTACTTTACTTACATATTTCCATTTTATTCTATTTTATACTCCATTACATTTTGTCATGGAAATATTGTACTTTTTACTCCACTACATTTATGACGATTGGAGTTACTGGTTACTTTCAGTCGAAGATTTTTACAAACGAAACACATAATCACCTCATTGAATATGATGCATTGGTCTACAGACTACTAAATAACAATGTGAAAAGTAATTAGAATTACAACAGCAACACGCTGCTACACATTAATGTGTCAGTAATCCAGCAACATATAAAGTATAATAATATCACATTCTGAAACAAGATATTCTGTATAAGTACGTTTCACTGTTTACTCCAAGTAAATTAAGCTGATAATACTCACGTACTTTTACTTCAGTAAGATTTTGAGGGTTTTGTCAAAACGGTTTTAGATTAGATGTTGATTCAACTCCATTCTGGGTAGGAGTGTATCGAATATTTGTATCCATTACATTTGTATCAATAAATCACCAATGAATCAAGACCCGTACCTAATAAACTGGCAACTGGCTCTATCCGATGCTGCTAATCTTATAACTGAGCTACAACACTATAGAAGAAAATCCATTGGGGCGACACACCGTTAAATTAATGGCAGGCACATTTCTCCACCCATACATCAATAGCAAGCTCGAGCATAATGAACCTAAACAGCCGTAAACCCAGAGATGAATATTTAACTCACACTGTCGCAGACACAGACCCCCCCCCCCCCGACAGCAGCCACGCCGAGACTCAGGTCGAAGACAAAAGCTGTGACTTTATTTGTTGTTTCTCTCCATCATTAAAACGGCTCAGTGAGATTATTAAACGGAGAAAGACGCGATTATGCCAAAGCTAGCGCCTTAA
Organism: Bovichtus variegatus; assembly: GCA_943593645.1. NCBI lineage: Eukaryota > Metazoa > Chordata > Actinopteri > Perciformes > Bovichtidae > Bovichtus > Bovichtus variegatus. Next base: position 7,928,765 of record CALSCE010003134.1, read on the forward strand.
CTCTCATGTGATTTCAGAGCAAACTGGTTGCTTTACGGACGACAACAATGCAGTCTCGCCCCTTATCCATGCTGGCTGATTGATTTAATTGTGACATTGTTTTTGGGACGCTAAGTGCGCTGTTGTTTGACACTCTTGTTTAGTGTGTATGAGCAGCTCGCTGGGTTATTAAAGGTGACTTGATGACAAACAACCAGGGTCTGCAGAGGCCCAGAGGCTTGATTAGAAAGGGTATCACTGCAAATACAAAGCTGTGTGTGTGTGTGTGTCTGCAGACATTTTAGAGCACCTATTCTTACTTCACAGTGAATGCAAAGTCACTCCGGGACAATACGTCGATTGTCAACTGAAAAGACAATTCTGAAAATGTACCCTGAATAATAGAATTTGTCTGTCAAACAACTTTTATTTTCAAGTTCAACATCCTGTATATGAACTACTGATCTGTAGTAGATAACAGGGGGTTACAATTGGTGCGATTTAAAGCTAAAGTAAGCCGGTCCATCATTGTTTTATTACAAGTACCAGTAGCCATGTAGTGGCCTCCACTCTGCAAAAACTACAACCAATAACATTCTTTGTAAGACTCACAGTGCTGCGTTTGTGCTCAGTGTGTCAGACTGTTGTGGATTGAACTCTAACAGTTTGTGATGTCTAATTTTGTGGTGCGCTGCAAAATATTAGATACACACCGTGGTGGAAGAAGTATATAAGTAACAATACGACACTGTGCAAAACACTCCGTTACAAGAAAAAGTCCTGCATTCAAAATGTTATTTAATGAAAAGAAAGCTGGTATTATCAGCAAAATATGCTATTTATCAAAAGTAACAGTACATATTCTCCAAAATGGTTCCTTTCATAGTGTTTTAATATGTTGTGTTATTGGATTGTTATTACCTGTGAATTCATCTTTAGGTGAGGTAAGGTGTTAAGGAGTTCATTTTATTTGAATTCTAACTACGTTAAATCATTCTATGATCATAGTATGTTTTACACTGCAAAAAAGGAAAAACAACATCTTAGTGAGTAAATATTATTACTTACTGAGTCTTCTAAAAATCATTAGTGAAAGAAGCCAGAGTAGTTTGGTTATTATTTACATACCTGGAGAAGACGGAGGTTTTAACTGTGTGTGGATTATGTAAAAACTTAATATACTGATATATAAATGTCAGATAAATGTAGTCAGATAAAATGTCAGATAAAAAATTAATACAAATATTACCCTCTGAAATACTCAAATAAAAGAATGATTATGTTTGGCATTCAGACTAAGACCTTGAGTACTTTTTTTGATGAATGGTTATCGGTTGAGGAAGTCGAGCGAGGCCATATGTACAAATAACACAATCAAAAGTCATTTTGTGTCGTGATGCAGCTGAAACAAATGTCAGGTTACAAATAATCTCTCACCTTGTCGTATGGGCTGGTGCTTGTTGTAGGCCAACGGGGCGACAAGGAAGTGCATCTCGGCCACGGGGCTCCAGTGGTGCAGGATGCGGACGCTCCACACGCCGGGCCTCAGGGGCTGGTTGAGCGGCGGGCGGTAGTGGGTGAACTCGGCGCTGGCGTCGATCAATATGTCATAAGTGGCCGCGATGACATTGGTGGGGTCGATCCACACCACTGTGACGGTGACGTTGGGACCCTTGCTCCACTTCTGCATGCCCACCGTCTCGTCCATGGGGCCCATCAGGCCGCCGAAGTTTCTGAACATACGTTCTTTGGCGTCCCACTCAGTTCCGATCTGAAAGAGGAAAAGTGACGAAAATGAAAAGGGAGAGTGAATGACAGAATGAGGTAAGAAGAAAGACAAGTAGAGGAGAAACAGCAAAACATAAATAAGTAACGTACTCGGTGCATGCGTCACCATTTGACTATTAAGATAACCAATATCTGCACTGAATTATCGTGGGGAATAATCTCCAGCATGCACTTTTCATCAAACAGCAGCGCACTCCAGCCCATCCCTCCACACAGCCGTTATGTAATGTTGTAATGTGCAGAAGCTGACAGGCCTGATTGTTTCGTCCCGCACGTTTTGAGTCTATTCGTCTGATGGAACTGCCTGAGTATATCTTTGACAAGGAACATGAGGCAGCCTGAGGAAGGCGTACGACTAGACCCCGACCACATCCCCCCGGGGTGAGGATCAAATGCAAGCATGTTTGCTCTCAGAACACATTTGAGAGAGATCGAAGGAGGGAAGGGAGGCAATGAACAGCAGCATCCAGCGCGAGCGGTATTTGTCCTCAACATAAACTGCAGTGGAGAGGATTACAATCTGAAAAAAAGAAAGAAAACGGAGGAAGACACTCTACATATTGACATTATATGCAGACAGCCTTTTGACAGAAAAAAAAGGGAGTCTCGGGAGCAAACGTTCATAAAAAAAGAGGTTTCAGTGCTTCAACAAAGACAGAGAATGCAGCATTCTCTGTGACAGTTTTGCGGTAAATAAACTGAATATAAAAAGATAATAGCAAAGTCAAATATATCTCTGGTGAATTTATGAGACATGCAGTGCCTCTGGCTGCAGAATATGTAACTAGCTGCCAGCCTGCCGCACACTGGAGGACTGCCAGTGGAACGTTGAGCCAATTTAAGATTATTACGTCCTGTAAGCTTACATAATTAACATTTAGCATACACTTGTTTGTTTAAACGAGCTGAGATTTATAGGTCGTGTCTTTTTAAACTTCCGATTTGACAATGAAGGACTTGACTCTGTCCGCAAAGATTCTCAAATTGAAATTAAATATAGCAAAAAAAAAGAGAGAACAGAGGAAGGAAGAACAAATGACGAGGACAGCATGAACGCGCAAGTGCGGCTAATTGCCTTGCATGTCTTCATTGCGGTAAAGGCTGTAACTGAAGATCTGCGTGTGTTGGATTGCAGAGATTGCAAAACCGTGCTGTATGCAAAATGAGACACGTGGAGCGATCGAGATTGATGGGGGAGATGGGGTGATAGGGAGGGAGGCAACACACACACACGCACACACACGCACAATGACAGTGAAAGATGTCTGGGGGTGTGGGCAGAAACGTGAGAGGGATGGCGGCTTTCGGAAGCGCTCATCCTTCACAATGGTAGCTGATTAACACACCTCACCCTGGTGGACGATCAATGGCTGACTGGAACTGACTCTGTATTGCATCCATTGAGAATTGCAATTGCGATGTACAGTATAAATAGACACTACACGCATAAATTAGACAGTGTGTGTGTGTGTGTGTGTGTGTCTTAGCCATCCGTAAAAAGACACCTCACTTGCATCTCAATTATTGGACTGACCTCTGCCATTTCTGGCCCTTGGACCTTGGATCTTTTCTCTTTAAATTACTGCTCAAGTCTCTTGCTGGCCCCTCTGCAGCTCATTACTTTATTCAAGGCTGACTCGCTGGCACAGGCTATATCCCCCCCGATTGATTGGCAGCACTCTTGTTCGGAGCCCCAGAAAGAGATGAAGAGAGTATTGACAGAGGAATCTCACTGTAATCCACCGGGAGAGAGCCTGCAGAAGGCCGACTAAAGTTAGAGTTATGAGTTGGAGATGCTGACAATATTCGCATGCTGTGGGTAGGAGGGGACCCGCCAGACTTGCTTCCGCTTCTTGCCCATAGTTTATTCGGCAACAAACATCAACTAAGTGCAAAGTAAATTATGCACAACTCGCGGCACCACAGTTCCACTTGCCAGGCAAGCGTTTTTTTTTTTTTTTTTACTTTCTGCACCAACACACACATATGAAATACACTGCACACACAGGCAATTCCTTGCAAACAAAGTTGAAAATACATAGAACTATTTTGACCTGTTGTATCTTTTGCAGAGAGCTTGAGGTCCTTACGCCCACGCAAAGAGACCGCATTGTTTCCACACCGGCTAAAAGTTTGCAGAAACATTTGAACTACATTCACAGTTTATTTATTCCCAGGTATTCTCAACCAATGAGCTGCGGAGGTACTGCCGAGGCTTAGATTACATTTAACGTTTTTGGTGATTTACAATGCAAGTTATTTTTGTATCTAAATGTGCTAAAGAATTCAGATGAACTCAAATTAAAATCCATAATATCAATGACCGGTTACGTTTGAATATCATCACGCGATAAATATAGATAAATAATCTATATGAAATGGTAAAGCCTATGTTTGTATACTCCTGTGTGAACTAAAAACTTGACTTTTTCTTTTTTATTTCTTTAAGAAATTTGGTGCAAAATGAACAAAACAGTTTCAAGTGAAATTATAGAGAAAAAAGAAATACATATTTTCACATATACACCGTTTGTTAATCGCATTGAACGGAGTGGTAAAGTAAAGTGTGATGTAAAAACGAATCATATTCCCTCAAAATATTTCTCTTTAGTGCTTTCATTTTTAAAAAAAATCTATTTAGACAACGTAAATGTGTATCGTGAATATCTTGATGTATGATTTCATCACGATAACGTTCATTTAAAGATCTAATTTAACTATCGGCCAGCCCTAGAAGAACAGACAAACGTGTTTTGCCACCATTAGCGAGCCGACGCTCCCTCGACTGAGAGACACAAAAGAGCGTGTGGTGAGGGAATATGACTCTGAATACATTCATTCATAATTTATCTCGGTCATTACAGCTGACGATGGCATAACACATATTTACAGCCCAATTTATTCTGTCATGATTTTCTTTCTTATTTATTTAGGAAGACGGTCCTCGGACATTCATTCGCGAGCCTTAAGTTACAAAAGGTTAAGAGCCACAGGACTTTATCACTTTAAATACTGCAATTATTCCTTTTTGTGGCCAAGGTATCGCTCTCTTGGTGATTAAATTCTACATTTATGTGCAGGTAATAGACAAAGCCAACAGTAGAAAGAAATCCTCTCTGCCAGTATGACAGGGGGTCAAACAGAGATGACCTCCACACTCAACCTGTCCCTTGCTGCTCCTATCAAATAAGCTTTTGGCTCAAGACCAACACCCAATCAAACCTTATGACCGCTCACCAAGTTGAAGGCTTATGACCTTCTTTCGCTGATAGCCGTACTTAGGAGAACATGCTTTTGTGGAAGTAATGCTGATCTGGCAACCTCATTGTGACCTCTACCCCATTTTTCAGTTACTCCCATGTCTCTGCCGGCCTGTTTACTCACACTGTTTACTCACTTCAACCAATTACTCAGATTTTCCACTCATAACCAGCAATTACTGACTGTTGATTTCAGCAGATTTAACCCTCACGTATCCTCTGTTGTTGACCTGACAAACAGAAGGAGAGACTCACACATTATACGTTTTAGTTTTCTCCACATATGCCTCATCATTACTGTTGATTACTCGTACTACTTTTCTCATCCTCTGCTAAATTAAATCTGATTTAATAGAAAACATAAAATGCTGCCGTCTCATAATCCACCTCTATTCCATTTCTTCCTTCTGACCCTGCAGACCTTCTCACGGTGTTGCCGGCTTGCTGGCGCCCACACCTCCATTAATTAAGACAGGTCAATTTAATCAGGCCGCAGCATGGACAGTCCCAGTCTACATCTGGCCCTGCTTAAAACCATAGGGTATCAACGCCCCTCGAGGCTCTGTTCAGAGGCTGATTAGTGACACTTTATGTCAGGGTAATCAAACACAGGTGCTCACCAGCAGCACCGGAGGACTCCCCTGGGACACGTTTACACTTCTGAGGGACTATAAGACAGTGCTTGCTAATAAAGCTGCACTGTGAAGCGACAGATGAGGACGGAAGGGTCGAGAACGGAGAACAGGACATGTTCTGCGACGCATCGCACCAGGCTTAAATGAATAGTTTGACATTTGGGGAAATGTGCTTATTGGCTTTCTTACCGAGAGTTGGATGAGAATATTGATACCACTTTCATGTCTGTTTGATAGATATGTGAAAATAAATAAATTCCCTACCGCTCCTGGAATTGCCTATGCCCTAATTTAACCTTTCTTAAAGGGTTTAGAAGAGTACATGTGTTTTTCAGGCGCATCATGTTTATAGTATGTCGATACATTGTAGATAGATTCTAAGCTCGATAAATATCATTGGAAATAAAAATAGTTTTTAGGCTTCGATAAGGGCTAAGCACTTAATCTTAATTTTATCAAAAGTGCAATACAGACTAGCGCTATATCCATAATGCAGAAGGCGCAACATTTGTAATATGGAACAATATGTAATATCTACAATAAGTATTGTGGTGTGCTGCAGAGATGTCCAGGACTACAAAACATATTCTACAGACAGATGTATTTTTCAATGAAAATGAGAATAATGATTCAAACTTTATCATTCCCTCCAGTATCGTGAATCATCACCAATCAATCAACGCCGTGAGAAGGTCTGCAGGGTCAGAAGGGAGAAATGGAATAGAGGTGGATTATGAGACGGCAGCATTTTATGTTTTCTATTAAATCAGATAGGGAATTTAGCAGAGGATGAAATAAGTAATACGAGTAATCAACAGGAATGATGAGGCATATGTGGAGAAAACTCAAATGTACATGCGGCTGTGGCTCAGGAGGTGGAGGTCGTCCACCAGCCGGAGGGTCGGAGATTCGATCCCCAGCCTCGTTGAAGTGTCCTTGGACAAGATACTGAACCCCAAATTGCTCCCAACAGTGTGTGTGAGTGTTTGTGTGTGTATGAATGGTGATCTCTGATGAGCATGTGGCACCTTGCATGGCAGCCTCTGACTCTGCATGTGTGTGAATGGGTGAATGCTGATGTGTTGTGAAGCGCTTTGAGTGATTGCTAAGATTGGAAAAGCTCTATATAAATGCAGAACATTTACAATGTGTGAGTCTGTCAGGTCAACTTCAGGTCAGATTTGACATATTTGTTAGTCATTTACATGATTACTCTTGAATAAAAGATTGCAGGGGGAATACAAACAATACAAACAAATGTGTAGAAAACAATAACAACAAATCCTAAACATGTTTGTGTTTGTGCAGTATCCAATGCAATAGCGCTGTTACACCTTTTTGAAGCTCATAATATAAAGTTTATGTGGCGCTGTCACACAAATGTTGAATCCACTCTTTCATTATTTCCGAGGCCGTAGCTTGTTGTCCTGGGTTACGTTACAACATCATTGTGTGTTCCTGTTATTTTGTCTCTACCACAATATGTATGCGTCCATACTAGAGGTGTCCCTGTGGTCGAATCTGAAACGACACATCATTCATAAAGACAAGATATATTTAGCTCTGATAGTGCTACGTTCTTGTGTGAGTATAGTGATTAATTTATGTATTCTTTGATTTTCAAACAGTAGCCTTATATTTGTATTGTTTCTGATACATTGTGGTAGAGCGAGGACTAAACCATCAGTCAAAGTCAGTCATGCTACTGTAAAAGATTTGTCCAACAAAGAGTAATATACCTCTCAATGTCAAGTCTGACTTGAGGTGAAATACTAATTTTAACTGTGTAGGCTGTAAGTGGTCCAACACTAAATCATGCTGTAAAGAGGCCTATAAAGGCAGCTGGGAGGCGGCAGCAGAGGAGTGAAAAGAAAGACATATCTGTCTTCCTTTCCATCTAAAGGAGGACAGGCAACCCATTGTTAAGCCAACCATATGGTCTATCTAGCAAACCCCAGCGTATAGCTTTAGTATAATAGCTCATATCTGCTAAGTTAACAAAAAAAAGCGCAGAGTTACTGCTGCTACGCCATGCTGTTTTATTCAAGCTCTTTCTGCTCGCGTTTTGAATGACGCATGGACAAACTGACTGACTGACAGCCGACGCACAGTGCCAGACAGTGAATGCTTTCTCAGGCTGAGCAACCAGATAAAAGCCACAGCCCACATCACTTCTCTGTCACTCACGCTTTCACAGTCTAGACACATACGAGGCTTAGTGAGAGGGACCCGCATTGGCGGCGACTGGCCGACTGGACGCAGGTGAGGTGTAAGACCGTAGTTCGCAGGCACAAACAACAAATTCATTCACATCCCTCCTGCGGGGGTGCGTCGACATCGTCTAGGAATGGATGTCCCAAGGTCCAAGATTATTTTTATTTTATGACTTCAAACAGCCACAACAGTCTCTGTGTGTCTGTTAGCACGTTAGCGAAGCAGCTGTAGCAACAACAGTTCTGTGCACGTGTTTCTGGTCCGTTTAAAAGCACGCAACTTATGCCCCAAGACTTAGGGCCGTCCTAAAGACTTTGGATTGGTTCTGCTATGCAGGCCTTTTTTTTTTTTTTTAAACTCCATAACTGTATCCACCGAGTTTTAGCAACGAAACCAGGGAGCTTGTCTTCAGTCTTAACGGCCGACTAGTGAGTCTATATACAAACCTGCGTGTGATAAACTGGAGGAAAAGGTCAATTTACATTCACTCAGTTAATTTTGTCCCTTTTTAAAAAGGCATTCTGTGTCTGTCGCATCCCAGCCGAGCTGCTGTATCCCAAACAGGCGGTGTGGTAAACAGAAACACAGATTAACATAACAAGACAATCAAGGGAAGCATTCCAGTGTGAAGGTGAGAAGACGTTCTATTAGGAAACAACAAATACGCAGCACATGGAGCGCTCATCCCTATAAACTTGGATGAATTCAATCAATTTACATTTTACAAGGCCATTACAGGCACCAGTTTAATTGTGTGGGGATGCACTGCTACAGTATGCAAGGTCGCCATAGCAATGAATATAAGGCCACCATGGCAATGAGTTGTATGTCTCACCTCTAATTATACACTGAAGAGCTGTGTTTTTCCTATGTGGTGCTTAGGGTTTTAATGGAAGTCATTTCCTGACGCTGGCGATGGCTGACTGATTGCTTTGTGACTCAGGCCAAACAAATGACTTCAGTGTAAATTAAAAATAAATGCTATGCCTGGCATAACAATCTAATCACTCACCTCTGCAAACTGCAACCTGCTGAATGTGCTGCTAGGAGGAGTGGTTAGCTTGAAGTTCTTCTTGGGTGCCACCCAGGTCTCCATGGTCTCCAGCTTGCTCGTTGCCAGATTGGTGGCGTGGTGCTTGACCAGGTAGCCCTGGAACTGGTCTGCCTGGAAGTAGAGATGCACTGACACCGGGTGACCCATGGGGAAGTACCTGGCAGAACACCGAGAGAGCGAGGATCCATTAGCCAACCTGATACCTGCTGACCTACCAGCGGTGCCGCGTTTCAGCGCCAACGGTGTAAGAGGAGGAGAATATCTAGATTCATCTGGATAACGTCTGGAAGGAACCAGCCTTGCACAGGCTAATGCGTGCTCGCAGTGAAGATTAGGAGGGGAGTGTGCTCTGTGATTGTGTGACATGGTGGACATTAAGTCAATGACCTTTAACAGAAAACCGATTGGTCATTGGTCATTTGTGTCGACCATGCTGATGATTATCATAAAGCATTGCTTGTTGGATGCCAAGCACATAACTAGGGCTTTTTAAAACAATTTCTTTAGACTTCTACTGCAGATCAAATTTAAATAATGTAGGAGTGAAAAGTTTATAAAAGCCCAAGTACTGTCCAAGTAACTTAATAACAAACTTCTTCCATGCTAATTATTGCTTTACCGTGTGCTGGTTGCTTCAACATGTGCTCTGGTTTTGAAGTGGAAACGATGGTTAAAGACATGTGACGGTCGAGACCGCAGCCTTCTGCTAGCTACAGAAAATGTGAGAATAGCCATGGGCTGTATTGGCAGCAGATTCAGATTAGTCAGAGTTCTGAACACACACACAGACACACAGACAATCCAACTAAACATATTACAAGTCTACGGAAACAAAAGTTGAACTGGGTCAACCCAGTCAGCTGCAGCCGTATGAAGGTCTCGCCCCTCTGATTAGTCTGTTGTTTGTTTGTGTGTCGCTTCGTACGTGGCAGAGAGCGCCGGCCCTCGGGGCAGCCAGCCCGAGTGACTTCTGGAAAAACAGAAAAGAGGCCAGGGTGGGCACTGCTGGGGGACACTTCACAGCTGCTCTTTACACAAGTCCTGATTCCTTTCGCGCCCACATCTCTCATCCTTCGTCTCTCCTGCTTCCTTGAATTCTTCTATATTCTCCCTTTTTTGCACACACACACACACGGATTAACACACACACACCGTCCCTCCCTGCTGCCCAGCGCCCATGGCCTCATCAGTATTCCACTAAAGGGCCAGGAGTCAACCCGTCCCGGTAAATGCTACCCTGACAAGCAGAACAGCAAATATTTACACCCACAGGGATAGCAGCGCACACTCCCTCCCCCTCCTGCTCCCTTTCTCTCTGTCTTTCCCCCATTTTCCTTTTCTCTATTCTCCCATCTGCCTTTCTGTCTTTGCTCTTCTCCTCTAACCTCTTCTCCTTCTTTCATCCTGCTTTTTGTCCTCCTCCCTCAGCTCTTTTGTTCCCCCCTGCCCCGTCTTTCCCAAAAGAGACGTGGCTGCCAGGGTGAGAGGCAGTGAGAAGGGGTCGGGGAGTAGCATGCACAGAAGCTCCATTCAGGTTTTTACTCCACAGTCTCTCCAATTGAGTCACAGCGGGCTGCTAAAAGAGCCAAATCCCTCTCTGTGGCCTTTTCCTCTTACACTGAGGCTGACCCATCCGTCTGTCGGTAGCACATCTGAATTCTACATGCATGCAATATATATGCGGGGGCAGCACACACGCTGTATGTGGCTGTACTAGAGACCTCAGAGTTCATATGTCGTGAGTGACGACTTATCTGCCGTGACTTAGTCTAGACCTTGAACGGTTTTAATTATCTGACTTGATCAGCAAAAATTCCAGATCAATACAACACCGGTAAGGCCACGTCAGACGGGTCTGTGTGGTCATGCCACACACACACACTGTGTATTTAATTGTTATTAGGCCCATAAATCAGAGTGCGGCTGGATTAAAAGAAAATCCTGAGGCTCATTTTACCTTTTATTTCTCCTTTTTGTCCAGCTTTATCTTAACGATGCCTCTGCAGCTGTGACTCAGTGTAGCTCAAATCATGTGTTTGCGATTTCCTGATTTTTGCTCATATACGTCCGAATCTAGTATCACACACTTATCTTGCAACACATTGAAGATTATTAGCCCTTTTGTCTATATATCAGGCCAATAATTATGAGAAATGGTGTATTATTCATGGCTTCAACTCAGTAGTGGTGCAGTGATTAATTTATGACAGAACACGGCGCAGACTGAGCAGGACTGCCGTGGCTGTTGGACACTGTGTGTTCAATTATGACATACTGTTAAGCCTTGGGAAATGTAGATTACAGTATTATATGACCCTGTATGTCACATATAACATGGATATATTGGCTTCGCCCCGGTTTGTGCCTCTCGTGTATTACCATTACATTCAAGTCACAGAACATCCAAAATAAAACCCGTACTGCTGCTCTGACAGTATTTCCAGAATTCTCAACAACACTTTTTTCAACCTGTTTCTCAAGGTACGAGTGTATTTCCATATCCAGATAGCCGGAGATGACATGATGTTCTTTTTGTAAAACACAGTCAAAATATAAAAACATAATTGTGTATTCAAACCAAAAAAATAAGAAGCATTCATATTTACCAATATAACTGACATATACTTTTTGAGCAGAGGTGCAACAAGTTAAACATCTTTGTTATTGTGCACCAGACGGAATCTTGTTTATAATTTCCAGATGGTTGCAGGTTACTATAAAAAAAAAAAAAACATTTATATACTCCCGCTGTGCTATTGGTCATTTCAGAAAGGTGGGCACATACCACCTAAATCATTCTTTGTTTTATTGTGAACCCACCTTCTCATCTGTGTTTAATGAGCTCCATCCCAAATAAAATGCAATGAAAGAAATGTGGACTCAGCTATGTAAAAAAAAAAAAAAAACCTCATTAAAACCGAAAACCTTGAATTCTTGAAGAAAACTTTGTTTTTTTTTGTATGGCTCCACGGCGAACGAAGAAGAAAAGGCTCATGAGAAAACCGAAGCTTTCTTCAAAAATTCCGGTAACACGGGGTGAGTAATCGACATACAAATGGTCCATTTGGGGGTGAACTGTTCCTTTAATACAACTCACACATAAGGTGACACGCATGCATGTGTTAACTGGATCATGGGTTGACACAGAGACGCCCATATACACCTAAAATACTCATGAGGTGACACTTCAACGTGTGTGTGTGTATATAAGAAATACATACACCTGTAAACACAGTAACATCAACAGCATCACTCTTGCTTGCATAAACACTCACACACATATGAAACCCTACTCTACGTACACACAGACATTAGTTCTCTCTATTTCCTGCCTTTTGACCTTTGGCCTCTCAGCTTTCTCAAAGTGCTTTTACATGTAAATGTTGAGGTTTGCTTGTTTGCCTTAAGGAAATGCTTTTTTTTCCTCACAGGCCTATTTCCTGGCAATGACAGAGATTTCCCCCTCTCTGCTATACACGCACAGACACACACATATACACATGCACGTATGTAACCAAGTTGTCCCCGGCCTGCTCTCGCTCTCCCTTATGTATGAGTAGAAACATCTGTAGCCGATAGCATAGGGAAACATGCTTCCTTTCTCTGCTCGGCTTCACCCGTAGGACTTTACAGAACACCCACAATGCAGCGGCGCAGGGGGGTGGACGCCCAGCTGCACTGGAGCCCTGCTGACTAGGAGCAAACCATCTCAGACGACAAGAGGCGATCGCTTCTGCGTTGTCTACTGCAGTAGATTTACTCCAAGATGCCATCCGTCAGCTTACCTGATGATTTTTGAAACTTTCCTGGGTGGAACAATATGAATTGGCAGCTTGGATGGCAACCAACAAAAAGTACAGCAGATCCGATCTCATATATTGTTAAAACGACTGCTTTCCTTCATGCTGCGTTCTGTATGTTTTTTTCCGCTACCCTGTCTCACGTGGGGGGAGAGTCATCTTAATGTTTATTGATGTCGTTAAGATGAACATAAAGATGTCATCTTAATGTTTGCCGCAATTGTAGGTGTCGTGTTTGTTGTTTTATCTTTTGTTTTCGAGGTAAGGTGCTTTTTATGAGATACACCGGGCTTTCTCTCCGTCGCACAAATGAGCAGTTTACACCTCTGCTCTCTGTTCTGAATCAGCATATTTAATTTGTCACTGTTTTTTAATCACTTTGCGTGTGGGTTTCATCGCTGTGCAAATAAAACTACAGGAAGGCTAACCTAAAATGCTCCTACACCAGATGCTACTGAAAACATATGCTGTTGAAAACCCTCACTGAAGTACATGACACCTAAATGTTCCATTTGGACATTAAATATGAAAGCATAGTGTGGTTTACCCTTTTCGCTTTAACCACACACTGTATGTTAACAGCACTGGAATTTTTACATATCCACTGATAATAAACCGGCCTGAAGGGACAGCTTTCAATGCTTTGACCTATATAGCCTCATCATGCCTGGGATAAATTGACAGAGTGTCATATCATGTTACAAAATGAATAGCATTACCCAGAGTTCCCAGCTGCTGATTGGAACTATTCATTGTTATCCTATTTTTGACGACATGCGATGCCAGACAGAGAGGATGCATCGACACAAAAGGTTTTTAGATGTTGTGGTTTCTCATGCTGACACGGGTGTGGCTGGCTTTTAAAGAGGAACAACAAACTGAACTGCACCTGTGGATGTCGGTGCAGCTGCGTCATGATGCTGTGAAGAAGTATTTGCATAGCGTGCGCTCACGAGACTAACCTGCAGCTGTGATCCTTCGGGTTTCCCTGCAGCGAGGCGGCAGCTCTGGCCAGGCCCAGCCGGGAGAAGGAGTGGAAGTACGTGAGCTGCGTGTCCGACAGACTGGCCACGCCATCCGGCTCGTCGTACATGCTCTCCCAGTACGAGTTTAGACCCTGCGTTCCCTGGGGAAATGGTCCAAACAGGTAGGCGTCCAGCTGGTTCACTATCTCCTGGTTCACGCTGGCTTCAAACTTCCTGGCAAAGAAGGTGGGCCGCACCGTTTGCTGCAGAGGGAGGGAGGGGAATGTTACAGCAAAGCAGGGAGTGAAGAGATAAAGAGGAGGAAAAAAACAGAGATTAGGAAACGGTGGTGTGCCAGGATGGCAGGGGAACATATGACGTGTTAGATGTGTGGAAGAGACGTGTGGGCGGAGAGATGAAAGAGAAGGCAGAGGAGAAGGGAGCAGATATAAAGGAGGTAAATGTTTTCGGTATGGATATGTGAATTAATCAGTACATACATTCAAAAAAATAACTCAACTCAACTTATTTACAATACAAACATGCAACCCAAAGTGCTTCACATGAAAGAAAAAGAAAAGAAATAAACAACAATTAATACAATTTTGCCAGCCTTAACATTTCAACAATAAAATGTTAAAAATCCACAAATAAAAGTAATTAAATAACCTAATAAATAAGCGGCAGGGATAACATTTAAAAAACAAAAAACTAATGATTAAAGTTGAAAAACTAAGGCTATATCGTTATTCCAAATTAAAAGCCATAATTAAAAAGATAGGTCTTTATTTTCTTTTTTTAAATACAGAGAGCTTGTTTTTCTAATATCCGGAGGCAGTGAGTTGAAGAGTTTAGGGGCATGAAAACAGAAGGCACTCACCAGTACTTTTATTGGACACATAAGGAACATTTAAAAGAAAAGCGGTGGAGGACCTGAGTGATCCGGCCAGAACATAAAATGAAAGAAAATCCCTGATGTTTATTAGACTCTCTCATTAATCAATCTCAATCTCTTTTCCATTGTTTTGCAGAACAAACGCTCTACACAAATTTGTGAGGCGATTAAAAGGGCAGTCCACCAATTTAGCATTGTACTTCTATAACATTGTCAGACTCACTATGAACAGTTTAAAAGAAAAAAGAAAATACATTTTTCCATGCATTATTCCTCCTTGTCAAAACCTGGTGCCTACGTATATTACCCACAACACAACTCAAACGCCAACAGTCCACCAAGATTTGCGTGTATCTGCAGGGCTTTTTTTAAACGTGGGAAAACCGCTAAAATTAAGCCATTTCCCGTTACCAGTTGACGGGTTCGCCTCTCGGTTGTTCTTTCTAGTGTGTCTAGTTCGACATCATGAACGCGGCGCTGGAAAGCAGGGTTATTAAACAATGGTGGTTACTGTCAGCGCCCGATCCGAAGCCTTTACTTATTCAGTCTCTCTTTCAAACTCTCAAACCAGAGTTGGTGATTGTTGGAACAGTGGAAAGAAACAGTTTTGATGAGTTTAAATGAAGTGTGTTTTACGCTGATCAGCGAGGTAAAATGACCCTCCACGACCTGCAAACAGATGTGGAAGTATGGGAAAAAGTTCCCATTTAAGAAAAGAGGAAAGCAGGTCTTACATGTCTTTGGCTAATAAGCATCAATACTGTCTTTTAACCTTTTCTGCATTCGTCCATCCAATCATCATCTCTTTTCTCAACAGCTCTTTGTATTTGTCGCTGTCTGGCCTCCTCCGCTCCACCCATATCGTTCTCACACTCTTTACCCCTGCCACACTGTTTCTTGTGTGGTTGATGTTGCATCAAGAAATCTGCCGCCTCCACAGCTTGGCCTACACACAAAGACATCTTTTCAGTCCCAGACACAAAACTATTTGCCGATACCGTTACCCAGCAAGGAACACCTCGGTGCTACCTGCTAAAAAAAAGAAAAAGGAAAGGAGACCTAATGAAATACACTTTTCTCATGCCGCAGCAACGACTGCAGGATGTTGGTGTGTCGCTTCACACGCTACCAGATGATGCATTAAAGGGATACTTCACCTCCAAAATTATTATTTGTGTATCAGCTACTCAGCCCGTGTTACCTTGAATTCTTGGAGAATACTTTGTTTTTCTCGCAAGACTTTTCTCAGTTTCTGTTTTTTTCCGTTCACAGTGAACGGAAAAACTGAGAAAAGTCTTGATTGAATTGAAGTAAATGGGAGCTGCGCTTAACAACATCAAAATCATATCAAAACATTAATTTACAAACTCTCACACAACTCGGGCAGTATAACCCAAGTCTCATTTATCCAGTCGTGTGCTCACTACTTCCCAAACGCATTCATTTTTACTAAAACCTTACTTTTCAAAACCCTTTCACATAAAAAGTCTCACGCTTGCGCAGGCGCACTACTCGTCCACGTGAGTACTGTTGCTCAAGTGTTTTAAAATTGGAAGGTTTTTAGCAAAAATTCATGCGTTTGGGACGGATGTTCTGATAGAGACCTCCAATTCGTCAAGAATTTAAAAATTTTTTGGGATTCTCCGTTCGCCATCCAGGCATGTGAGAAAAACTTGTTTTTCTTCACAAATTCAAGGTAACACAGGGGGAGTAATTGATATACAAACGATCATTTTGGTGATTGAAGTATTCCTTTAAGTCTCTGTAATCCGCTACAGATATGTAATGAAACACGAAAGGGAGGCTTTACACATTCCCAGATTTTGTGCGTTCTGACATGCCCTCGGTGCAGTCGGCTGAAAGTAGCAACCTGTCACAGCATGTCTTCCAACACACTTCCCAAATGCACCTCATTCTGAAACACATTACTAAACAATGATGCACTAAGACAAAATGCACATTCTCCAGGACAACCCCTCCCCTGGTGAGTGCACTTCACAATCACTGTGGGGGAACTCGACAGTACCTTGAAGGATTCTTCTCATCTGCAAACCAAATTGAAGCCTCCTTTACTTGTCTGTATCTTCCACAGTGCTAAGGTTCAAAGGGAAACTCGGATCGTGTGCTCGATGGGATAAGTCCTATTAATACCGGAGCCGGGCTGCTTCTTTGTTCCCAAGGTTGGACTTCACTGATACCAGGGTGCCAACCAGACCCAGCAGCAGAGCCAAGGACTGTGGTAATGTGTTGGCACTGAACTGCCACAGACTGAGGCCAGACAGACGGGTCTGGCGAAGGGAGAAGTGAGGTCAGCTTTGAATAGTATGTGAAGGACAGGAGAGACACAGCACTTATATGAAGTGATATTTAACTGTAGCAGAACGTTTTCACTTTGTACCGTAGCTTTTACTTTTTTAGGAGCATATTAAAAGTCAAACTGCGATACTGACTTTCTCTGAGGTCACTGCCATTCATTCACTTCCATTTTGAAAAGCTAACTAACCCTCTCTCCCTCATACTCAACACAAAGAGGATAATTACTATTACATTTTTTTTTTTTTCCCCCCTCTCAGGGTCATACTAATCGAGACATAATTTTGCACATATTGATTGTGAAAGCTGTGGGAACGGGCTGGATGCGGAGGTTGGGAGGACAGACCTTGAGGCCAGAGAATTTAGAGATTGACTGCCGCTGATTTCCCAGGACAGACTGAGGCGTGTGTGTGTGAGCCACAAACATCCGCTGAAAGAGATGTGTTCTTTTCATTTACATTTTTGGTATGTTTGTAGGTTCATCTTCATCTGCTCTTAGATATGGCCTACGAATGAAAATCCTTCACTTTACTCCTACTCACAAGAATATATTCTATTGATCTAATTATTTTTGGTTTAAAGATGCTCTTAAATCTAGCTTGAATATTCATCCTTGATATTTATTTCTTCTAAATCATACTTTTGACCAGAGCCTTTCAGCATAGCCACATTGCAGTACACTACATACTGTTTGTGCACATTTCTAAGGGCTGCAAATTACATGACTATTGATTTTGTTTGCATTTGTCTGTTATACAAAGTCTTTTTTTTCTGATGATCTTTCTTTTGATTCCATTTTGGCAAATTTCCTGTAGTTTCATCCCCACTTGGTGTTAACATCATGTGTTATGTAAAGCTACTGGAGATATTAGAATGAAAAATATAGCATGTTGGGCAAATACATTTGTCTGATACATACATATATATATATATATATATATATATATATATATATATACATACATACATACATACATACAAAATGTGTATATGTATATATATACATACACGTACATACATATATATATGTATATACATATATATATATACGTATATACATATATATATAGTATATACAGTATTTTACATAATGTTCATATTGTGCCCTTGAGATAAAGGCCAATTTCTTTATTCAGTTTCACAGGCAATTGCAGTCCAATCATCCTTAGTTGGGGGGTTTGCCTGCAGCTATTTCTGTGTGATGACTTCCTTGCTAGTATTTCAGAGATTTTCGACCTGCTCCATGAGTTTATCAGGAATTTTGTCCCTGGCATTACGCAGCAAAAGAGCAATTAACTCCGATTCTGAACATGGAAAATTTAAAGGAGGCACAAAAAATATTAAAATGGTCAGCACCGCCTTTAGCAGTCCCTCCGAACCCTTTATTTTTTATGAATGAACATTTTCTAATTTGTTTAGAAAAATAGAAAAGCGTGATTTTTTTTACAAAATATGGGCCCCGATCTACCACTACAGCTAGCTCGGCTTTTGGCCACATGATCGATCATAGAAGGTTGTGTGTTACCTGGAAGCGGTGGAAGTCTGCAGGCTTGAAGTCATTCGGAGAGCATCCGCACCAGTCGACGATGTGCTTGTACTGGCACTTGCAGCCCAGTTTGCGGTTCCAGTTAGTGATGCGCAGGTTGTTATCCACCATGCTCTCACAGTGGGCGCTGTTCTCCAGCACCGTGTGGAAGAACGACTGGGTTATTGAGAAGAGGAGGAGGAGGAGGAGGGGAAGCAGAGACAGAAAGACAATATTGGAAAATCGTACACCTTTTTTTTTTTTACAGCATTCAATTCACAGAGAGGAAATAGAGTAGCAGCAGCAGACACTGGAGATTCACAGTATAGCTCATGATAAACATCCAATTTCCCGACAGAGATAATTCAGTTCTCATCCAATCCTTGTATACGGTTGGAAAGTCAACCTTTACATCTTGCCTTCACTTTATGATTTTATGTCCGCCCCCTTGTTCTTTTTGCCACAGCACATCTAACACAGCGATGAAAAGAGAAAAGTGTATACTGTTTCTATACGCGATGCAGCGCTCCCCTGTCAGTCAAAGGTTGGGAAACACTTGAACGTGTGATGGTGGTGTGTGTGTGTGTGTGTGTTACCTCTGCTGGCAGCAGAGTGTAGGCGTAGAAGCGCTTCATGTTGGTGACCAGGTCATCCTTGGAGTTGATGACATATTCGATGAACATGCGATTGAGAAGGAACCAGTCGGACCCGCCGTCCACTGAGATGCCTTCTGGGATTTTACGGTCGCCCAGCCTCCACATGTGGGTGTCGCACTCAAAGAACAGACGATCCAGACCCTGCTTACGGATAAACCTGGCGAGCACACAAAAACATATGGTTACGTCACTGAATGTAATTAAATATGCAAAACAATGAGGGCTTTTATTTTTGTCAGAGAAAACAAACAAACACGCAGGTGAAAATTAGACTTTAAACAGCATTTGCATAAAAAGAAGCACTCTGCAGTTCTTGATTTAGATTTAAAAGGAAAACTTGTTTATAGTCAGCAGCTCAGTTGTATTTTCTCCCAATTTTTCTATTTATTTTCCATAAACGGAGATTTTTGAGCTGTGCCTGTCACAGAAGGGCCTTGTTGACGTCAGTGAACATTGTGCTCTTTCAGTAGGAAACAGTTGAATGCTTGTCATTAAATCAGGGTGAAAATTGGTAAAAACCGAAAGAGCTGAGCTGAAAAAGACACACTGGATACATGCTCAGGTAAACACAACTCAACAGCTGAATAAAGAGATTAAAGATACGTCATCCTGACCTTCTGAACACCAAAACCCGACGGCAATTTCAAAAAAGCACGTATTCTTTATCAAATCAAGTTTATTTATATAGCCCAATATCAGAAATTATACATTTGTCTCAGTGAGCTTTACAGCCTGTACAGGATACGACTCTCTCTGTCCTTAGACCCTCACACCGCACAAGGAAAAACTCCCTAAAAGAAACCCCACAATTAGTGGGGGAAATATGGAGGGAATCATAATCAGAAACTGAAAAAAACGCCATTATTTGCTTTCCAACAGCCCTTGAACACATTATGTGAGATGAATGCTTCCGTCACGAAGAGCAACTATAAGCAAATCTAAGATAAAAACAGTGATCGTTTATCAAAATCACTTTATTCTACAAGTCTCATTTAAAAATGTGCCAAAAATGAACTGTTTGTTTACTGACCAGATGTTGTAAAAAACATTCATTTCTGCAACCGAGAAGCCATGAAAAACCCGGCTGCGATCAACATTTACGTGACAAAAATTCAGTGAAAGTTCGTCTGAACTGCCGGCTGTTTGCACAGAGCAGAGGCCAGGGGACAAGAGAGGTCGTAAGTAGAGGTTGTAAAAATGTAAATAGGTCAATTTGTAGAGCATGTGGAGCCCCCATGTTTTACCAATATTGATTACATTTAAGGGCATATATGTTGTATGTACAGTACATATAGATTTCATTTCATTCCAATTTTTGTAAATTAAATCATAAAAGACATATCTTTTTCTTTTCTTTTTTTAAAAGGTATATGGCATTTTAACTGTGTTACTGCACAAAAGTCATTTTTGAGTTCTCCCTACTTCTAACCATGATCGGGCTGTTTCCATAGAGGGGCAGGACTTATTGTATATATTGCAGTGAAACAGTGACAGGAGCAAAAACAAAACGCCCTGAAACTGCTTGGGATTCAGCGGTTAAACAATAACGGTGGTTTTAGTTTAGTATTACAGTAGTTATACATCCAAACATCACTTTACTTTAGCAGACTTGTCTCCTATCCTCGGCCTCGAACAACGTGACAAATGTGTCATTCGCACTTGTCACTACACACTTTTATCAGCAACAAGAAGAGTGACACCCTGCATGCATAATGGATGGTGTTACTCCTGCAAACGTATCGAGTGTTAGATGGAGGGAGTCAGATTCAGGTCAGCCAGGTCAGAATGTTGCCTCTGTTACCTGAACGGTGACAAACACTGTTGATGTGTTGACCTTGTGGCAAACGAACACACGCAGACGACGTTTCAGTTTCAACCATCCGGTAGGCACGTGGCGGTGAATTACCAAGATCACGATTGTTGTTAAAAACTGAATTAAATCAGGAACACAACAGCACTGAATAAAATACTGTTGACTGCAAATAGAAAAAGGTACTGCTGAGTCAGGCTGACTCACGCATCCATGCTGGCTGATTTTATTTTTCTACATTTTCATGTGTTTTTTTCGGGGGGTATTTTTGCCCACGGTGTCAGCCGATGACTGGTTTGTCGCGGGGGTGTGATGAGGCAGAAAGTAGAGGACGGCAGCAGGAAAAGGACGTTCTGGCAGCGACCTTGCTAGCTCACCCCTCCAAGAAGGTTAATTAATGAAGCCACAGATGGGAGCTAATTGTATTATGATTCAGTGACCAGGCCGTGCTGGCAGGAGTGCGCCGTGTGTGCGCTTAGGTGCTGCTGTGTGTGAGTAAGAGAGACAAGAGAGCAAGCCAGAGAGCAAAGAGAGAGGTTGACGTGTTAAAAGGAAGTTTGAAAAATTAGCATCTCACCTGGCGTTGTCCCTGCCGTGGGACTTGATGAAGTTCATGTCTCTGTATTTGGACAGGAAGGCCACCAGCTGGTTGTTGGTCCTGAAATGGAAGAAAATGACTTACTCTTGATTGGGAAACATATGGGGAGACCTAGCTGGAACATTGATTTTGCAGTACAGTATGGTATATGTTTTGGAAGGAGATTATGCAAATGAATACATCTGTTACTGGTTGCTATAAAAAAAAGTTCTGGGAAAAACGGTGAAATAAAGAATACTTTCATGTGTCCCTGTCATAATTGTTCAGTTGTCTCTTGTTACGTGCTAAACATATATATGTATATATATATGAATGAAAAAATAAAAAGGAGATCTGAGTATCGTTACATTAAAACCCCTCTCTTTTCTCTTCCTGAAAAATGTTGAATTACTATTGATGACTTGAATTTGGGAGCTTGTACATAAATGTATCCAATCAAATGTGTTTTGGGATGACTAGCTAATCTTGGCCATCACATAAACCTGGCAGAGCGACATCATGGGTCAGAGGTGTGTGTTGAAATCTCTTTAGGTTTGGTTTAAACTCGTTCATTTCTCCCTCGTCCTCGTTTACATTTTTCCGTCGCTCAGCGCTACGTCACATGTTTCTTCGCTCTACTTGGTTTTAGGTCTGTCCAATTGCATCCAGAGACATTTTTGTTACGGACTAATTCACATTTGCGATTTGGTCTGGAGACGCCGGGCTAATTCCTCGCTTAATGGAAAATCCAAAATCTATGAATATGCAAATAATTATTGTTTCAAAAGTTGTAAAAACAAACTCAGCACAGTGAAGCTGAAACATCGACGTGAATAATAAAAACACATTTTTAAGTGAAGTTGGGTGAATGTCTTGGAGAAAAAAAACTTTAAGTTACAACTAAAGACCTCGGCGGCTCCCAGTGTCAGCCCCTCTCTCTTTTCACGCCGTTAGAACTATTTAGGATTATACAAAAGATTGTGCTATCCATGATTTTGATGAATGTCTTCATGCTGCTCCTACACTATAGAGCAGTGCACTCTCTCATGCACAGGGCAGACAGGCTAAAAGCTTTGCTCTGCAGGCTATGCCACAGTCAATGGCTCTAACATTTCCTCTGTGGTGGAGCTTTTCATCATGGCTTGGCTTGCCTGACTAAAAGAGCAGCGCAGCTCTGGTAAAAAGCTCAAGGATCATTGGGGGGAGGGACAAGCGCATATTAATGTCATTTTCTCTTCAAGGAGCAATTTCACAGCCTGGGGGGCTTATCTTAGGAGGTCCTGAGCCATAAAGCCTAACTGATGATGTGCTGCACAGACACATGCAGTCTTCTCATGTCTCTACTTCCCACACACACACACACACACACACATGTATACACGCTGTGGATCTGCTATGCACACAGACAATGCAGTGTACATGCACAGAGACACACAAATGCTTGTAGGCACGCAGCCCCGCACACACACAGAGCGAGGGGAATTCATGTCAAGCTCCAGATTTGCCACCTGAGTGGTCACCCCGTCCACTGGGTCTAGTTTGCTTACTGTCAGCCCGGTGGCTGCTCTGTCTCACAGTGGTGTTCACACGCACATATTACTGCAACACACACACCGCTGTGAGTTCCAACTCCACCTGGTACCTGCAAAATGTGCACATTTTCAAAATCATAGCCGTTTAAACTTCATCATTATGCCAATGTTTCACTTCCATGGTCCTGCTCTTAAATGAATAATGTGTCTTTTTATAACGGAGACTTTATATATACCACTCCAGAGGGGAATTCCAGTGGATTGCGATGAATCATAAATGTATCATCTTTGTGCTGGGCAAACGTACGAAAGGTTCTGCAACTTAATTTAAAAAGTTTTTTTTATTTCAGAAGTTCTTTTAAATTACATTTTCAAGCAAGTTGGCTTTTTTCACAACAGGAAATGACACCTACCACTTAAGGAACAAAGCTAAAATATGAGAGACAGCTTTTTCCCCGAGACAGAGACGGCAAAGTGAAAGAGATTAGAAGATATGACGCCTGCAGCCAGTCATTGTCTCACAAAGCTCAAAGCTCAAAGCTCAGACTTCTTAAAAGCTCCTGTAAAGTCTATGAAAGGGGCTTAAAAGAAAGAAAAAAAAGAAGTAAAAGCAAGGAGACTGTGCAGATAAAAGCTGGGAAAGAGGGTGTACTCTGACAAAGCAAGCGTGTAACTCATCCTCTGGCCTCTCTGGACACACACACACACACACTCACACTCACACACACACACACACACACACACACACACACACACACACACACACACACATACCATATCTCCCCCTGGACACACAGCCCCTCTGCTGGTGTGAGGGGCTTTGGGTTTGCCTTTGAGAGCCATCCATGCGGCAGGACAGACATTATCAGGGAATTAGAGGGGAAATAATGCTTGTCTCCAGTCCCACTGATAACAACAGCAGTAGTCAGGGCAGCGTGGGGCAGGAGAGCCCCCCCCCCCCTTTAGTGCCAGCACCTGCGCAGTATGGTCAGAATGTAAAAACGAGTGCCATTTAGAAAGTCTGTGACCAAAAATGCTGTAACTTAACGCTACTTTAAAGGGAAAGTTTGGATAGTTTGAAGTGGGGTTGTATGAGGTACGTATCCACAGTCAGAGTACTACCTACAGCAGTTACACCCCCAGTTTGGAGAAGCAGACAGGAGTTACGGCTCGGCCTTCTTCAAAGCCACCAGACTCCTTTGACAAAAATAGTAATTTTAGCTCAGAGAACACAGGGGTTGCTGGTCTACCGCTGCCTTGATCGGTTAGTTTATGTTATTGTGTGACTTTTTTTTCACAATAATAAGTGTTTTAAAGGGTTAGTTCGGATGAGGAAATTACTGGTTTTGTCAATGGAGTCTGGTGGCTTTGAAGAGAGCATAGATGGATACAGCCTCAGTTCCCCATCAGAAAGGGCCGTCTAAGGGCAAGGAAAAGTGGTGATAGTGTTCTAAATATAGTGTACACTTAAAACTAGTGTAGTACAATCCCACTTCAATCAATCTGAAACGATCCCTTTAAAGTGGAGACTTTAAAGATTCACAATACATATTTTTTAGCTGAATAAATGACATCTGGTCAATCATAGGCTGAAGTGGTTGTGGGGGGGGGGTCCGAGGCTGTTGGACCATCCGACACACAGTTCTGATGAAGCACACTGGCAGCCTAACACGGGCATCTGCTTATTCCAACATGTTTTTTTTTTGTGCTGTAGTGTCCTATAGTAAGTCCATAATGACAATGTAGTGCTGAGGTGTCTGACTGTCTCTTTCCACTTGATCCTGGTCCCAAAGAAAATCAGAAAGGATTATCAGCGACAAAACAGCTGAATGGGTTTCAGTTTCTTGCTTGCGGACGCTCGAGTGGCACGGATGCTCCCTCTCACAGGGGGCCGAACTCAGACCTGCCATTTAAAAGGACCACAGTTCAACTATGATTTGACTGCAGTGAATATGCAGTGAAATCCAAGCTGTGGTTACGAATACACTTGCTAAGCAAAGATACGAGATTTGCATTTACATATTTCCATATTGCATGGATCCAAAACAGGCAGTTTCCTCTTGTTCCCCTACCCTATAACTGCTTATTCTCGCTCCTTCGCCTCTTCCTGTCATTTCTGCCTCTCGGCTCCGTCTTTCGCTCCATCAATCGTTTCGTTTCCCAACAGATGGGGCTTAAAACCTCCACTGTCAGCCCTTTTCACAACAACATCCCCCTCATGCAAATGAGGAGGCAAAAAAATCGGGAAGAAAACAGTGTCTTGGTGCATGCACTCGCAAATACCTTTAATCATGCACCGACGGACAGGCGTACAGACAGGATAAATGTGCACACATGTACACAGACAGGTGCTGAGACACATTGAACTAGTATGCATACACTCTTCGTCGTGATGGGGAAAAACACATCTATGAACAAAATCCACATTTGCCCCGGCATCTTAGGTCCAGCTGTGGAGACATCAGATCCAGCTCCTTTTTACCCAGTGGCCATTACAGCTTGTCTAAATTCAACTGGTGGACATCTGGCTGCGCAGAAGAGATAACTCTCTCCTTAATAGGAGGTTTTTAATTGGCTGCTGCAGAGCTACATCAAAAACCCAGCAGACCCTGAACTCCCAGAAGGACTATAAACTCCAAGAAAAAAAAAAAAGCACAAGTCACAAGATTTCTCCTCCGATAGACTATTTCCATGACTTCATGTCCAGTTCATGTACACTTAGTGGCTTTAATTAGCTTTTACAGCCTCTTAAAGGGGATGTTTTGGAGTGGAGGAGAGACGACTTTCAGACAGTACAGTACACAACAGGCCTGGAAAGTCAATAGGTATTGACCCTGCGCAATTAAATTGTAATCAGTTCACCATGTAACCCATTCAATAGAGTGCAAGCAAGGAAGCAGGTTTTTAAAGAGAACGTGTGAACGAATAGTGTTTGAGAACAGCAGAGGTTCTACCTCATTGATCTGTTTGGTTTGGAGTGACTCTTTATTTAAAGCTCACAGTAAACCGCGGGACCTCAGTGTGTATTGAATTTCTTCCATATTGGTGGAGAGTGTCTACTATTGCTGTGCAAGCCTGGTGCCTTTGTCACCTATATTACTGTAGATGCTTACACCTCACTTCGTTTCCTTAAAGGGTAATTCTAAAAGTAGTTATAGGACAGCCTTCCCCTCACGTCTCCCCCACTACCCTTTACTGAACTCCCCTTGCTGTGAGATCCATCTTTGTTACCTGATGGGGTAGTCGGCAGCACTGAGGTTGATGAAAAAATCCCAGCTCCAGTCCCTCATGGCCAGCAGGTCAGCCATGCTGCGAAGATACATGGTCAGCAGACTGGCGCCGCCCCAGATGGTGGCCATGCGCCAGGGTGTCACCCTCACATTCGGGTACTGGGCAGCCAAGGCGTGCACCTGCCTGTGCAGGTAGTTGGAGCGCTTAAACAAAGGAAATGATCACACACTGATTAGTATTTGATCTGATACCAATAGATCAAATTTGACAAGTTAATGTAGTTGTAGTACATATGGGTGCTAATTTCAGGATCTACTCCAGTGCGCTTATAAAGGCGGTATGGCAAATTATGACATTAAAGCAAAGTAAAGTGTGTATAGGATTATGGAGGTTTTTTTATATTTGAAAAAAGTTATATCAACTGATTGCAATGGTGTAAAACCCACAAAGGCAACCCTAAGCCAAAAGGTAACATTTATTCATGCTACACTTGCATAGAAAAAAACTTTTTAATAAAAAGTTTTTAGTATTTCTCAATTCTCTGTGACTTCAAGGATAACAAGTTCAAGTTATACAAAAAAAAAAAATTGTTGCCTGTTACATAAATAAAATTGGTAGGCTTAGGTGAGCTGCTTTTTTTATTTCTCAGAAACTTGCCAATGTCAAAAATAAATTGCGCACAAAATAACATGTACAACTGGTATTTTTTGTGATTTTATTTTAAAAAATCACATAATAATAACACGACTTTAATTGGTGTTTAGAACATTATGCATCGATTCACTTCTTCCAGAAATCGATTTTTAAATGTTTTTTTCCGATATTGCTCCTGATGGACAGTAATCCTAATTGATCCCCCCACACGCTAATTATAATATCCTAACTAATCTTGCATTGATAAACCGATGGATTTAAAAGGCAATCAGTTTCAGTTTCACAGTAAAGGTACATCATGTTTGTCGGCTCTCTGTGGCTCACCTGATCGACGTGTATGTAGTAGTAGTGTGAGGTGTGGAAGATGGCTTTGAAGAGACGCTGAAACTGGCGAGCGGCTCGTCCATGGACCACCAGGACAAACGCTATTCTGACTGGTTTTGATGGAAAGCTCTCCGCAGAGTCCTCATCCCACTGGACATTAGCATTGGCTTTACCTGTGAGGTATAAAGACAATGTAGACATGTAATGACACCAGTGAAAATACATCTTGTATGAACTACATTTAATTTGACATGGATTCTGCATCAGTAATATAATCAGGGGTTGTTTGCATGTTCTGCAATCTGCTATTCATTTGATCGTCTATGAGAGGCTGCACAAACAGCGCTATTAGTCACTATATGAGGGGGTTGAACCTATAAATATCTTCGAGGGACAAGGAAAGCAGATGCATAATGAATATAGTTATTAAAGGTAATTAAATGTTATTCTTTCATTAAACAATAAAAGGAAATAGTTAAACAATAAGGTTGCTCGGCAACACTGTAAGTAGCAGAGTGTTATGATTAGCATATTCATAATAATTAACTACTATGTCACAAATTAACAGTCAGAAGGTATTTTACATTGTCTATTGTGCCACAGTCTGAACTGAGAAAACACCTGTTTTATAACAATATGCTCTCTGAAAGATATACAGTAAAACTATAATACAGCCATTATGCCTTGGAAAAGACTGACTTCGACAGGCAGAGGTGGTTGTACAACACGGGTAACTTCCCTTTGCTCTCCACTGTGTCAATTAAAGGGATAGTTCAGATTGTTTGAAGTGGGCTTGTATGAGGTACTTATCCATAGTCAGTGTAGCCTCAGACAGCCCTTTCCGATTGGGAACTGGAGCTGTTATCTATGCCCTCTTAAAAGCCACTAGACTCCATTGAAAAAAACAGTAGTTAGTTTGGATTCACCAAAGTCACACAATAACACTAACTAACTAAGCGATCGAGGCAGCGGTAAACCAGCAACTACCTTGTCTTGTGAGGTAAAATTACAGTTTTTGTCAATGGAGTCTGGTGGCTTTGAAGACAGCATAGATGGATATAACAGTTCCCCATCAGGAACGGCTGTCTGACGGAAGCTAAAGCAGTGAAAATATTCTAAATGTAGTGTCCACTTAAACTGATACTGAATTTTATCGGTGGGTATTTATTTTAGGTGGCTGAAATACATTTTGCTGCTGCCCCTGTGCACAGCAATACATTACTTAGCTTCTGTGCTGGTACTCCTGTCTGTTTCTCTAAACTGGGGGTGTGCTGACCGCCATCTACTTTAGGTACGTCATACAACCCCACTTCAAACTATCCAAACTATCCCTTTAATTAAATCAGATGTTCTCAGGAGGCCAACTTGGTCAGGATTATGCACAAAGAATGAACGCTATGCTACAACTAAGATATTTAATAAATAAATAAATAAGAACAAAAAGAAAGTCATACAGCTACCTCAGCCCCGCTGTGCAACAGAAAAGCATAACCACAAAACCATGACTCCCTCATCCATTTTTTTATGTGATTGAATTGGAACTATGACAATTTCAACCAGACACTGTAACTACTATCCTCATTCAGACAGGAATCCTATAAGCGATTCCTCTGGGGCTTTCAGGGTGGAGCAAGGTTTGACAATGTGCCATCATTCCTTTCAGGCAAAACTCCCACAAGATGCCTTGGATTTCACACAAATGAAAACAATAAGCATGCAAGGCAAACACCAACTCGGTCGCGGCCTGCCAAGCCACTATCAAATTAAACAATTCCAACAATCTCTGGAGAGCCACTGGTAACCTCACACAGCACCATTGTGTGGTTTTGTACCACCCTTAACCGCTCAAAAAAACACTTGCACATCAAACCTTGAAAAAAATTAATTAAATTCCTCAAAGCAGTTCTGCACCATCATGTCCCACAACATTACATTACACACATTGTTTGTTTTTAAATATTCAGTTACTACAGCAAATGTGCACATGCATCTTATGAGACATGTTTGTTCGCAGAACGTACCTTAAGGAGATTAATGACTATAATTTGGGACTTCAGTTCCCAAGAGCCCATCTGTGCTGAAGAAGTAGAGGAAGCTGAGGGGATTCTAAGGTGTTGGCTGTTTATTCCCCTGAGCTTACATTTCCTCAAAAATGCTCCTCCCGGCTCCTTTCCCCGTCTGGCCCTGAGGTTCCTGTAATTACTCAAAATTTAAAGGCAAGTGTCCGAAATGTCATCGGACAGGGCCGAGCTAAAAGGTCTCTTCCTTCCCTTTCAACTAATCTCATTCATTCAAATTTAAGGGCAGGTGTCCAACATGGCTTTGTTTAAAGGGTGACCACAAGGTTGGGGCTAATGACACGCTCCCTTGGCTCAAATTGGCCGTGGCTTCTGTCAGTCACTCCTACTTATTACTCGCTTCTCCCTTTGTCTCTGCGTGTGTGTGTGTGTGTGTGTGTGTGTGTGTGTGTGAGACAGCTCATGGGGGAAATCTGCTGTGGGCCGTATCAGATTGAGCGGTAATTGGTGGCCAGCTAAGAAGGTTCACTGGTTTGCTTTGCACACGGATAATTGGCCAGTCGCTTCACAAAGCACTTTGAGAGTGTGTGCTATGCTAGCTAGCTGAACTAATGAGCACTGCTGTGTGTGTGTGTGTGTGTGTGTGTGTGTGTGTGTGGGGGGGGGGGGGTTTCTCTGCAGAGGAGCTTCACGTGTAGCATTTTTCTGCACCTGAAGACACCGCAGGCCTTTTTCCCGAAAAAAAACAAAAAAAAACAGAAGCCCTTCTCTTGAACTCATCACTCTTCATCATGCTTCTCATCGCCATCAATCTTTTAAACTGCCTCTCCCTCATCTGCTATCACCCCACTCTCTTCCTCCATCATCTTGTGTAACTTCGGGCTCTTACCCAACCCACCCTCCATCTTAACTGCTCATATGAGAGGTTAGAACAAGAACTGAGCTATATCCTAAAGGGCTTGTACCAAATTGCATTTTAAAATGTCTCGGGGATGGCGTCTGCTCCTTCAAACCATCAGCAGAGCCAGCTTAGCAGACATAAATCATATCCATGGGTTTGATTTCTATGAATACAATAACACATTTCATTTCCTTTTTCTTTAAAAATAAGATACACCTTAGTTGATCACCAACTAAGGG
Source organism: Bovichtus variegatus (assembly GCA_943593645.1). NCBI lineage: Eukaryota > Metazoa > Chordata > Actinopteri > Perciformes > Bovichtidae > Bovichtus > Bovichtus variegatus. The sequence goes on from CALSCE010003134.1 coordinate 7,959,135, forward strand.
AAATTCGGTAAAATATGGTATAACCACGCGGACAGGGACATGTAATGTACCTACACCTGAAATGACATATTATCACCTCTTGAGTTGATGTAGTGAACTTGTTAGCAAAGAGTTACCACATCCAGCCAGACACAGGTCAACAATAGCATCATTTAGAGCTAGCTAACCAGCTAACAAGATGTAAAGCAAACTAGCATGTTGCTATCAGGCTGCTCAACCCACCAAGTAACAACCAAATGTATCCTGAGCTACCTCACCTTATCAAGCGACAATCATATCACCAGCTAACACCATCGGCTAACAAGACGCTAGCGGACAGAAACCTGCTGCGTGAAATATCTGGCGGCTACACGCTCCACTAGGTTCATCAGCAATCGCTATCTCTGTGTCGTGTTTGGTGCTAAGCAGGTAGGCAGCATATCAGAGCTGCTGAGTACAGCTAGGAGAGCGGCGAGAGTGAACAAAAACAATCCAAGACAATGAGCTACACTAAGCAGTGAGCAGAACTTCAGAGTTGGGTTTCTCACTATGAGCAACTGGTTTGATTGCTTTCACAAATATATTGATCGTAGCAGCTTTAAGTATAATTTATACACAAATCCTTTTCAGAACAAGGCCATTAGGTTAAAGCTACATGGGTACAAGGTCAGTGTCAGCTAGTAGCCCTGCTGGAGCAGCGCAGCCCAGTTATATCATTATATGCTAAGTTAGCATATGGGAGGCAAAGAGATTGAACATGCTCCTCCTGTTTTAAATGACGCTAATACCGAGCTATCACAATTGCTAATCTAGCCAAGGCCTCAAGGACAGCAAAACCGATCTAACCAAATTGGACAATTTTCTGCTAACAAGGTTAGGACTTGAATTGGCATGAGGAACAGAGGAGGGAAGAGAGGAAGAGAGATAACACACTGGCAGGCAGCAGGCAGGCAGATGGAGAGTAAGAAAGAAAAGTGATTTAATTTAGCTGTCGTGTTGTTACAGCCCAGCCACAAGGGGAAAGCCCTTTTCAATTTCTTTGTCTCCTATGATCAAACTGTCAGTTTGAGTGGGATGGTACGTTGCTGTGTGAGATGACAGGAAGCTTAGGCACAGACAAACGATACTCCTGCTCTTGGGAGGGGGAATGTACAAAAGTTGGTAAGTCACAGTGCTGTTCTAAATACACGAGCGAGGGCGGGAAGGTATCTGAGTCGAACAGGCAAGATGTATAATAGCTTTCTCCTCCTCCCCTGCTGTCCACGCTGCATTCAGTCCACTCCTATGTGTATAAATTCATGTGTGTGTACGTGCTGTTCACTTCAACATGGTTGCTGATGCGTGCCGCCCACCGATGGCAGCAGCCGCAACAGATTATGTTTACAGATCCAGAACCAGACTGCAGATGTCCATAATTTCATAGAGAAGAAAAAGCCCATGTTTGTGTGCGTCCGTTATGACGAAAAGAAAGGAGAGTCTGTGTTCTGTGGCCAGCTTCACCAATTTGAGAGAGTAAGCAGCATTCCCATTTTGTCCAACAATTTACTTCACCAATTATATATCTGCAAAAAAAGCCATTTCTTGCTTTTGAGGAGAATTGCAATTATGAGAGCACGACATATTTTTACCATGTACTAAAGTCTGACTGGTCACACCACACTGTTTGTACTTAGCTTTGCGGATATTATGTTTTTTTGCTGTGAAAAAACCTTGTACCGCAGAGAGTAGGAGAAAATAACGTGAAAACTTTGAAATGTCAAACTATATGAAGAAAGGACATTGACAACCTGTCAGCATTCATTTACAGGAGGCTTTTCTTTGCATCTTGTACTTCCTCGTAGCCTACAACTAAGTCTGCTGGAACAATCATCTCCAGGAAAAAACACTTCTAGCTCATTGATCTCCTGATTTTGAAAGTTTTTAAAAAGTGATTTGTGAATTGTTTAAGGAGCTCTTAAGAGAGGCTCCTCCGTCTCATCTATTTATACTGCTTTCACATAAATGCCGCATTTGGAGGATTTATTTATCCTCATAAATATTACAGCAATATCAATACATACATACGTTACAGTACAATGTGTTTGGGGAGAAAGGCTTTAGCATGAACACAACCTCTAACCCAGTGTAAGTGTCTTTCTTCGTCCACTGAGGGACTGCAGATGGAAATAAGCTAATAGCTAAACCTGACCTACATCATCTCTTCTCTTTTTGAGATTGATGTTTTTTTTATACATGGTCCTTGTTTAAGACTAATATGTTTAATAATAATAATAATAATAATACCAATAATAATAATTAAAAAAAAGAAAAAAATCTGAATTGATTAAAGACCCTAAAAACTAGGGATACTCGATGATATTGGCACTTCATCGGCATCGGCAGATAAAGGCTTTAAATTGAGATATCGGCATCGACCAGAAGCTAAAATGTCTGCCAATATGAAGAAAGATAAAAATGTAACTTAAAAAGGAGGGCTACTTTTTTGCTAAGGACTGAAGCTGCTTGTATTTTGTGCACTTAGGCACAATGCGTTTTGTTTTCACATAACCTGGCTATTACAGGGTTGTTTGTAGCTCATAGAAAAGTGCAGAGCATATTGTGCCTTTAATTTATTCTTTACAATTTGAATGAATGTATAGCCTCACAATAGGCTCCTATTTTTGAATGAATAAATTCTGTTAATATATTATTGAGTTTATGCAAGCAACAATCTGTAAAGCATATGTACTAATTTAGAGTAGGCATAATAATAAGTTAATTCTACTACAGGAGAGACTTACAATTAAGTGGAAAAAAATATGTACGGAGTTGGCACTTCTTTGTACAGTTATTTAATAAATATTTAAAAATAATGTATAAATTAAATACATTTACTCGTGTAAAAACCATGTATATATATAATTTGGATGGTGGTCCATTCACATGATGGCTATTGAATTGAGTAGAAGAAAAAAAAGGGATCAAATGATGTATACGCTATTGGTATCGATATCACTTTAAGGGTACTGGCATTGAACACGCAGCACTAGATGTTTTATTCCACACTTTAACTTTGATGGTTGCTTATTTAGTCATGATATAATGTTATCGACAAATTAATCAAGTGGCATCAGATTTTGTAAATAACGTTGTTTCACATAACACAACCACCTGGACCTCAACAGTCTGATGTACCCACGATGGGAAGCTTGAAAGATATCGACCCATTATGTGGAGCAAATTGTCTGTAGAATACAAAGTGACTGCACTAACCACACATACCTAACCATTTGTATTAACTCAAATCAAATATTCAATCAAATTAATTACAATGATGGACTCACCCTCGAGGGGGCAGTAGCGAGTGACCTTCTCGGGCATTAACTGCCCTTCCTTGTGTCTGCAGTACACCTCGGCAATCTGTTGCCGGCACTCCTTGCTCTTGGCTCTGGACAGAGCTGAAATGGCTTCCTTCCCACTGATCTCGCACTTGGGTGGCTCGTCGTAGGTCACCTCCAGAGGCGCTGCGGTCGCCTGCCTCCTGTGCGGGTGCTGATGTCTGTGCTGTGTCTCGGCCTGCTGGGCCGGTGAGGCACGATAATGTTGCCGCGACACTCCCGCGACGACTTGACCGCCTGGGTAGGAGGCATTGTTGCCCACCGCCAACGGCTGGTGGCCTACAGGCAGCACTTCGTTTGAGCTGCGGCCCAGACTCGGGGAGGTGTCCCGCCAGGCCTGCTGCTGGGCGTGGGCCTTCTCCTGCAGATGCTCCCGCTGCTGCTTGCTGCTGGTGGCCCCTACAGACTGTCGCTGTGGCTGTGAGCGCGCACCAAAGTTACTATTGTCTATGTTCTCAAAGTCTTTGGGCACAGAGTTCTCGTTGTTGCTGTCCACTCTATTTTTCTCCTTCGGCCGGTGGGAGTAATATCCATCCTGGAGGAAGAGAGAGGGGGAAGAGAAGGCAAGCATTGGGTAAGTGGTGGGGAGTGGGAAAAGAGGAGGAGGGAGGACACAAACAAGAAAAACAAGATCAGAATTGAGTGAGCGCGGTGCATATCAAATGTCGGATTAACAATCAATGTGCCATGTATGAGTGGGCAGCGCCGCATTGAACCGCGAGGCATGAAATGAAGTAGCAAGGTATTGAGTGCACGGACTACAAGGTGCAACCTGACTGGAGGTGATGAAGGGCCAAGGGGCTCTGCCGCTCCGTGCCATCATCAGATTAGCCCCAGTTTCAATTAAATTCTCCCTTTAAATGGGCCCAGCACTCCGTAAACAGATTACCAAGAGAGGATAAAGGGCCAGAATATGACCGTGTGAGTTTGTGTTTATGTGTGCATGCATGTGTACAAGTCCTTTTTTTCGGTGGAGTCACATGAGAATGTGAAGAAATTGTCTTAGTGTGGCGTGTGACTGTAAAGGCTGCACTTGTCAGCGCCGTGCGTCTGCATATGTGAGATAGTGTGTGTGTGTGTGTGTGTGTACAATTTCCCAATCTTTTCAGCAGAATAGGCTGAAAGCGAAGAAAGGGCACAGGGGAGAGCAGAAAGAGGGGGAAAAGGGTAATGATTCAGAGTGGTGGAGTGCAAGGCGACGGTGCGCTGACACGAGGCACGAGTTCTGCTCCCAGGAAGCGCTGGCTTGTTCCAGTGAAATGTGCCACGGTGCATCAAATGGAAAACTAAGAAAGCTGCCTGGCTGCCACGCCGTTGTTGCACACCTTGCTAGACACAAAAAAGGAAGAGGCGGAGGGGGGTAAATTGAGGGGGGGGACGACGACAAGCAGCAGCTGAGGAAAGATAGAGCTCATAACAACAGGGATCCCTGATGTGTTTCTCCATTTACAAGACACAGAAAAGAGGAAGAGTGGAAAGGCAGAGAGAGAGCTAAGTGCAATGTGAGGTATGTGACACAGAATGGAGGCAGGTGAGGTGAGAGACACAAGGGGAGCGAGTGAGATGCTATTGTGAGCCGCTCGCTCGGCATGGAAATGTCTTTCCACCCCTAAAGCCAGGCCTGTTATCATCCCATCAACCTTCCCTCTCTGCAAACACCTTGTACCAGCACAATTACAAAGGTGGCTGGATGACACACTTTCGCACTCAGAGACAGGAGGGGGATGATATTATAGAAGTGAAACAAGGAGCAAAAAAAAAAACAGGATGAAAAGCAGAGGAGGACACAAAACAATATTGTCATTGTCAGCTCCTTTTAGGCCTGATTCTCACAACACCGGCCACCTTTAAGCATATGCCTCTCCTCTTTTCCTCTCTTCTCCTCTCCTACACTCCCCATGCATCTCTGACTTCTCTCGGCTCTCTGCCTTTCCCCCTTTCCTTCCCTTCACACTTCTCTTCACACGTCCCGATTCTGCTCTACTCCTTTCACCTCTCTTCCCTTCTGCTCCACATCTCGCTCCCCTTCCCTCATAATCTATTCCCCATTTCACGTCTCTCGCACTTCCTTTTCTCTCTCCAACTCTCCCCTTTATTTTCAACTTCGTCTCCGCTCTTGCCTGTCATAACCTCTCCCCTCCCCTCCTTGTCTTTCTCTACTCTCCTCACGCTGCCAGTTTAAACAGACCATGTTGTCTGAACGGCAGAACCTGCTAATCCTGCGTGTAACAGCTGCTTAGGCCAGTGATCACCTAAAAAGAAATCCCTACTTGCCGAGTTTCAAAGGGAATGCTTTCGGGGGCTAATCCATGCAATGCAAGTCACTGGATGTTTGCAGGGGGAAAATGAGTCTGTGTGCATTCACGATTATGTGTGTACAGTGGATGCTTCTTCTTTTTTTTTCTAAAAGTGTTCACGTGTGTGTGTGTGTGTGTGTGTGTGTGTGTATTGTGTGGGTTTAAGGGAGGGAGGGAGGGAGCAACTAAAGTAGAGGCAGCATGTGTTTGCCCTAGAGAAACGGATACTCGCGCTTTGAGTCCCACTGCGAGAGACATGAGAAGATGAGGGACAAATGCCCAAGTGAGTGTTAAAAACAAACAACAGTGGCCCAATGTCTCTTAACACATCTTTGCTTACACAACATCGATACTAAATGTTAGCTGATGAAGGAAGCATTCTCCTTATTGTCGTATCACTGATGTCATACTGTTCAAAATATACAAAAATCTTTACAAAAGTATGCTAAGCCCCTCTTTACACACATAGGCTCATTTCCACAGCGAGGCCAAGCGAGGCTTACTTGAGGCATGTTTATCTGTACTGTATATAGCAAAGAAAGGATTCATGTAAGGCAGTTAGAGGAGAAGATAGAAACCACTCTCATGTCTGTATGGTAAAAAATGAAGGTGGAGCAAGGAGATTGTTAGCTTAGCTTAGCATAGAGACTGAAAACAGCGGGAAAACGCTAGCCTGGTTCTGTTCAAAGGTGACCAAAACCAGTAGGTCTACCTCTAAAGCTCACTAAATAACACATATTATCTTGTTAGTTTAAACCTTTAAACTTTTTTCGCTATACTATTTACAACCGCCTGAAAAACTTCAGGAAGTTTGCTTCCAGGAAAGCTATCCTAAGCTAACCAGCTGGTGTCTGTAGCTTGATATTTAATGTATAGAGACATGAGAGTGGTATTAATTAGGGCTGAAAAATTAATTGGAAAAAAAAAAAAATCACACCAAGATTATTTTAATATATCTTTCAAAGAAAATGAGAATATTGATGCAAAAACAATAATTCCCTCAAATATCGTGAATCATTTGGCATTTGCAATATCAGTCAAAATGTCTAAATCATTCAGCCCAAGTGTTAATCTTTTCATCCAATTGGCATCCTAAAATGTCAAACTATTTCTTTAATGTTTAGGGGAAACAAGGGAGCAGCAGTGCTACGTCCCACATCAAAGGCCACATATTGAATAAGTGAGCCGATTGTTTAATCTATTAACTAAAAGCTCCGCAGGTGACATTTATTGATTGATCACATCATATGTTAGCTTGCCGTAATTAATCAGAGCAGCACATTGCAATGTTGAGAAAAAAGAAAAGCTTGTGAGCTTTGGCAAGTAAACACAAACAGCCCAATCAGTAACAATCAGGTGCCTGATTTTGTCCTACAAACCCTCCAAAATACAAAGATATTTAATTCACAATCACGTATAAGACAGACAAAAGCAGCTAATTGTCACGTTTAAGAAGCTGGAAGCAGCAAATATTTGGTATTTTTGCTTGATAAGGGAGTCATCTGGAATGACTCGACTACTAAAATGATTGTACAAACTACTTCTTTGAATGCATCCCAGCTAGCTATAATTGTTTTCTTATGGGGGAGAAAAAAAAGAAAAAGCGTCACAAAGATGTTGATTTGTTGCAAATTAATTGACACGGATAAGAGTTGAGGTTAGCCCCCATGTGGCCCTGAAGTGGAAATGAGTAGTATTTGTAAAACTGGCACCGAGGAGATTCCTCGGGATAAACAATCTTCACACTGTGCTCCCTCCCTTCCTCCTCCTCCCCCTCCTCGTGTGAGCAAAGGACTCCAGTCGCTGTGTGTGTTGCTCTTTAATCTCAGGGACCGGGCTCTAAGCAGGAAGCAGCGGGGCACAAAATTAATAGTAGTGGCGGCCATTGAGGATAGGAACTGCAGATGGGGCTGGGAGCTGGGGGTAGCTATCGATTGTTACAGGGGATATGTTTTCTACTCCGTGGGAGTGTCCAGGAAGCCATGCCAGGATTGCCTGGCATGCAGTGTGCTGGGTGTGCGCAAACACACACACACACACACACACACACACACACACACACACACACACACA
>CALSCE010003134.1:7973642-7986382 GCA_943593645.1 Bovichtus variegatus
TGTGTGTGTGTGTGTGTGTGTGTGTGTGTGTGTGTGTGTGTGTGGACTTGAGCTTCTTCTATGAGTCAAACTGCAGGTTTCTTCAAGCAATACAGACTAGAAAGAGTTAACGTTTAACCCTAAGTAGAGCCGGTGCACACAGAAAGATTGAGCTAAGGTTCGATGAGATAGTGATAGCCTGGGCAAAACAGGACGAAAAGGCGTTAACATTTCAGTGGAGTGCTCAGGATGGATGACTGAAACATCCAAACAGTTGAGTTCACTAATGTTAGTGTGGATGAAGCTCAGGGATTTATTTGGCTTGCTTCAAATGTCAGTCATAGTCATAGTCATATTTTGGCTCCAATTCCTAGGAACATTATGAAGGACACAAATGAATTGTGTCTATCTACAACCTACATTGCATACAAGGCATGTACTTGTATGTCTTAAGCCGGAGTATGCTTGAAAAGAACAAACTCATATGACATAACTTAGACGTAGTCTTGTGACTTAAGTGTTTATAGTTTCTCCAAATGGTCCATACTCACATGCAGGGCGATGAGCCTCAGAAAGAGAGGCAAGACATGACAATTATACGTGGAGGAAATAGTTAAGTCAGGATAAAAAAGGGCTTGAGAGAGAAGTTAAAAACGCTGGACTGCATACTTTCTATCCTGTGCAGACCTTGACCGATTACCCAACTGCCAACCAAAGTGGTCGTGCTTGTCAGATTGATGGTTTTGGAAAAGCTACAAAAATTGTGGTCGGCAGCCCCTAAATTCTGACGTTGGAATGGTGTTGGGGGATGAGGATTCAGACACTGTTCGACAATTTGACAAGAATACGGCAAACTGTCCTCAATACAATAAATAGTGAGGTGGATGTCGGTTCTGTGTTTTCATCTTTGCTGGCCACATATCTCACCAACGGTGATGGGCAAGTTACTGCAATCAATTTGTCATCACACATTACTCATTGAAAAAGTAACTACATTACTTCATGAATTACTCAGCAGCAAAAATAATGCGTTACTTGTTACTTTACTCAGCCCACTCAAAAGTGTATTTAAAGAACTCAAATGTTGCATGTCTTTTGTATTTAAAACACGTAGAAATAGAAAAAAGGACCATCCAGCCGCTAGCTTAGCCTTAGCCTCTAGGTGACTACTAAATGTACCAATGGCCAATGTTAGCAATTCTGCCAAAGACACAACAAATGAACAAGACAACTTTGACATTCAGCTAAATGGGACTGTATAGTGTTTAGCCATCATGTAAATAACAGCAAACTGTGGTATCATTCTTAGAATAAGGTACAGGCACCACCAGGGATCGTCATATACAGAGGTGTCATGTATGCATAAATGCATGATGCATTATAATGTAACTGAGGACCCCATAGGGCTCCAATTATTTCCAGAGGGGATATTTTGAAGTTGGTCACAGTCTTATGATCACTTCTTGTCTGTCAGACAAAAACTGTTCAGGCTGTGTTGCAGGAATCAGAAGTAGCCCGAGGAGACATTTGTTGGTTGGTTATCCACTGAGAGAACTGGGGGTGAAAATCTGACAGGGTGCAGCACAAGTGTTTACTGAAGCAGAAATACACTTTTTCAAATGGTGCGAATGGTCCAGTTGTTGCATTTACATTTTGCATAATGCATTTTGCATGCTGAGCAGTTAAACATTTGTCATGAATATCATTTTCCAAATGATTATAATTAGTTCATTTGAAAGTCACATCACGTGGTCAGATTTGCATGTAAACAACAAATGCACGCAACTAATGGCTTTTCTCCAAAACAGCTGTGGTACTCCAGTGAGGTTATACTGGGCGACACACCGCCAGTCATGCTGAGCCACCACAAAATGAAAAAGAGGTAAACTCCTATAAAAAGCCATGGTTCCAGAGGAATGTTTCTAAAGTCGCAAAACTCCAGTTATCTGTGTGATGGAATGACAGGGAGATAAAGATCAGAGGGAAGAAGGGAAAGCAAGGGGAGGAGGAGAAAGTGAAGGTGAGGAGTTAAGCACCTAAGCTAGCAATAAGGAGTGAAAGGACGGCTGATACAATCTTTTGGTCTGACACCCAGATCATTAAAACATCTAAATGATTGAAGACCCAACTGTCCGGTACGGTGCATCCCGAGGCAGAAAGAAGATTTCAGACTTTACGTTGGTTTCATAGTTTCCCGGACAAATGGATCCGAAGAATCAACAGTCTAATGATAACATTTACAGGGTGAAAATGCTATATGGTCATTTTGCAACACAGCGAGTCTTTAGTCTCTGCGTGACAGAATGAGTTCCTGTATTGCAATAACTACAGCAACTGTGTTTATCAAAGGAGCTATTGATTCAGTCTAATCCTGTTTGGAACCACACTGCCAGAGATTTCCCTGCTTGACCCCAGTATTCATTTTGGCATCCGTTACTTCCATTTTATTTATTTATTTATTTTTAAACACTGCTCTGATCAGGGTTATCTTATCAAAGCAATAGACTTCTGTGGCTTACAGTATTTGCAGATGATTGACAATGTATGGCTATATTCCAAACCATTACATTACGTTATCTTTTCTCTGAAAGAGAAGACAGGGCAATAATTATTTTGTTGATCTGACTTGCTATTAAATGTAATGCTTCTATTCAATTTAATGAAAATAAAGCAGGCGAGGGATAATTCAAAAGTGCAAAAAAAAAAAGAACAGCAACTCTCTAAAAAGTCTAAAAAATAAAGAGGTGGAATTAAAGTCAGAATGCCAACATGCGAATGTATATTGTTTACACATCCACCATCCTAGTTTAGCATGCTAACATTTGGTAATTAGCACTCAACACAAAGTACCGCTGAGGCGGGTGGGGATGTCATTAGTTTAGCAGGTATCTGGTCATAAACCAAGGACTTGGACAAATTGACCTGATGATGCTGCAGAATAAAAAAATCAAGGGATCACCAAAGACCCGTGTCTATACATCCAATAGCTGTTGAGACATTTCACCCAGTAGCAGGCGGCAGTCCGTAGGGACTTGGTTCGGTAACTGGAGAAACCACACAATTATACCGCACCAGAGTTGTCTGTTTCATTAAAAATAATTGCTACAATGTTCCCACGAGAGAACAATATGATGTTAGGGGATGAGTGTAGCACGAGAGTAATTACTTGCTCAGTCGATCAACAGGTAATTTATGTGCAACAAATTGATTGATTGATTGATTGATTTATCATTTCTTTTAAACAAAAGTTAACCTAAATTTGCTTCTTTATTCTCACAAACAGGAGCCTTGCTCATGGACAGGCTCAATTGGGAGAGCGTTAGAGTGAAGAGCTAAAGGTCCCTGGTTCAATCCCAGGTTTCAGCAGCAGCAGAAACTCAATCCAGCACAGACTAGTCTGAAAAGTTATTGTACGATATATGTCCATTGCCTATTTTATTACTGTACGTGCATGTTTGTTTACACAGGAATTTCTCCAACATGATGCCAGAATAAACAGCAGGGTTTGCCAATCATTATAAGAATTCAGCATTCCCCAGACATTGAACATTTTTGTTAACAGAGCCCGAAAGTCCATTTTATTTATTGTTTTGGTTGTGTGTTTTGAAAAAATAATTAAATACATTTAATTTTAATTAAATGAAGTACTTCTTCCTCTTCAAAACCCCCAAAATGTCAGCATTAAAAAATCAGGGGCTCATCAAGGTCATGAATGCCTGAACTAAATTTCACGCCAAATTGTCCTATAGTTAATGTGATATTTCAGTTTGGACAAAAGTGGTGGACCGACCGTCCAACCAATATTGCCATCCCTGTTATACATGAGTGACTTCAAGCAGTGAATGACTGGCCAGGTGGGGACATGGTGGCTGCCTCCACCCGGCTGTTAACTACTACTCATCAGAACTGCTTTTCTCTTCTCTCTCACTCTATCATCACTCCTAATCTCCTGGCAGACGACAAGTGGCATTTTCTGACTGGGTCAAAGTAGATAGTCTTGATCAACCAGTGGGTCACATGTTAATTGTTGACACTTTCTTCTACAAGGACTACAAGCTGACTCTCTGTGTACCTACAGTACCAACTTGGGGGAGAATTTGCGGGGGTCGAGGCAAGGCAGGGATGTTGACAATGGAAATGTGCTGTTGTCTAAGATAATGAAGGACAGGACAGCAAAGAAAGACAACATCTAGGCATGCTGCCTCTTCAACACAGCATGCGGTCCTGCTTATCACCAAAAACCGTCACCTAAACTTTGGGAATATAACACATAAATATGCCAAACATAGCGTCCAATTCTCTAGCAATTACAGCTAATCAGCTGAACTGCTGAAGAACAACAAGCGGCATGCGTTTCTCTTCTCATTGTTGACTTTCCAACACTAATCCCACCTCAGAGCAGCGTGAAGTCTCTCTAAAATCCCACCAAACCTTTTATCCCCAACATCAAAAGCCATTTGTTGCCAGCAGGGCTGCCGGACCAGGCCACACCCAAAACAAGTCGCAACACAATCCGGTCAAGTTACAGTGTTCACCTCCCCCATTTCTTCCCTTAAAAGGGCACCTTAATACCCCCCCTTCCACCACATGTCTGGCATCAAAGCCCAGAAACCCGGTATTGAGCAGGGAGACACATCAGCAACCTTTTTGGCTTCCATTTCCTTCAGCAGAGGGTGCACAGGGACATGCCAGGGCCCCGGCTCAGAGTGAAGGAGAAAAAGACGGCGGGAGACAGCGAGCCTCTTTTGCAGCCGATAATGTCTGTAATTTGTCCACAGATTGAGGAGAGGAGACAAAAAAAGGCACGTCGACACCACTTATTTAGCACATTTATGCGCTTATGTGTTTGTATTTGTGTGTGTGTGTGTGTGTATATAATTAGCAGCGCTGTGTTACAGCTCCCTTGCTTGGCTGCAGAGTGAGTGGACACCAGGACTCCTTCTCCTCCATCGCCCCCCAACTTCCATCCCTCTGCTGCAGATGTTGGATTTGGCAAGACAATGGGCTGACAGAGAAGTGGACAGATGTTTGCACACATGCAGATGGATATGTGATGTAAAACCGCACTGAATTTGATACCCTGCTCACAAAATCACACACGGAGAAGAGACACACATGCGACCTCTTTACTGTCTCTCCTCCAGTCTTGCCTGCTAGCCTTGTATGGCCTCTACACACCCACCATATGTTAACTGCTGGAAGAGAGCTGTAATTTGTAAATAATTTAACCTTTTAATAGAGAAAAGATAAGGTTGGCTACAGTTGAGTCCCCCTGGATGTGAAGCCAGAGAAGAAAAATAAGGACTGGAGCTGTGATTTAGACATCATTTAATTGTACTGTTTAATTATCTATGCGGTTCATGTACGGAAGTGATTTGTCTGTAGTTTATGTGTGTGTGTGTGTGTCTGCCTAAGTGTGCACTTATTGGTGGATTCTTACGTGAGGATAAAAGTGTGTGCATGAAAGGGTGCGTGTGAGTGTGTGTGCGTGCGCGCGTGTGTGAGTGGTTTTCAAAACAAGCTGGTGCCAAGGCTTAGCTGATAGGCTAATTAAGCTCACCACAGGGAATAAATGTTTCCTCACTGCCTGCCATTTGTCACACCTGGCACGGAAATGTCACTAGGAGAAGAAACACACACATGCGCACACACACACTGGGCGCATGAGACACACACAGTGGAGGAAGTGCTGAGGCGACAGAGCTGCTGTGTGAAAGTCAGTGGAAGCAAAAAGAAAGGAGAGGGACACAGAAAATCGGGCAAATGAGACGCAGACGTACAGGAGAAGAGAGAAAAAGAGGCAGGTTGTTGAGAAAATGAGAAAAGGAAGGGAAACTGTATCCTGTTGAGCCTCACTAAGTTGTGTCTTCATTACAATTACATTTCTGCAAAGAAGTTTTTTTTGTCATGAGTGTAAGTTTCCTTCAACTACTGTTGAATTGAATATATTCATCACAAAATTATATAATTAATTGAGCACCAGTAACTCTGATAAACTATGACATTGCGTCACTGATTCAAATCTAAGAGGGCATTTGTGTTACTTTTTTTTAATGAATTTGATGTTTTTTTTCAGCTGCCATGGTGATAAGAGGGTGGATTTGATAGGGGCCCCCGTCAGGCAAGATGCAGTTACAGTACATACATCCTTGAATCAACACCCCGTACTTCTTATTCCAGGTGGCAGCACAACATGAATACTTTATCTTCAGTAGGAGCAGATACTGCAACGTCAAGTTTTCTCTCCTTTAATATGACAACTTTTCCACATCAGCAAGCGTAACAACCTTTTCATAATGTTTTTTTCCGCCGTTTTTTTTTTTTAACAGATTTTTTTTCCTCAGATTTATCTTAATACATTACTCTTATGCCAAATGTTAGTTAAAAGAGTTTGTTCTGTACTGGCTGTGAATCCATCTCATTACAGTTCCACTACAAAGTCCTCGTCCTGTGTAAAAAACTAAATGCATGCTAAAGTTCAGCAGAAACTAATATGTATATTATTATATTGTACTAATATGAGTGCTTATCATCCAAAGTTACATTTGTGTTAGCAGGAAATTCTATCTTTGCATTTCTGTGGCGGAGGGATATTTTCTGTATGTAGGTTTGTTGCCTGGATACAACAAGGCCCATTAACCTAAACCCAACTGCCAGAACAAAGAAACCCACTCCACTTGGCTAACTCTGCTTATGCTTCATTTTTAGCTTCCCTTTAACTTTGGAATGTGGATTTTGTGGATTTCACAGCCAGGATGGGCAGGAATAAAGATTACAGTGGCCAAAAACACTTTCAGGGCTCTGAGTATATTTTTTAGTTAGACTAGAACAAGATAAATGCCTCATTTCCACTGCATTGTTCAACTCGTCTCGACTCACTTTTGGTATCGGGTCCTTTTCCCCTCAGTGTTGGGGGGTTTCTCTTCTCATCGCCATACCGAGGTCGCATGAAACTGACATCATCTTCAACGCGACTCTCGCTGAATCCTTTCATCAACAACCAAACAGGGGAACATCTGCAATTGTACGCCGTAGTGTACGTAGTGTACAGGGTGCCATTTTTTTAAATCTTAAAAATTGTGGTCGCTATTGACGGTAGCTTGGCTATTTAAAAAAAGGGCGGGCTTGTGCAGGATGTCCCATGTCGTGCTCGTGGCGATTCTCTCTGACCACTCAGCTGTCTGCAGTGTTTTCTAGTATCGGTTCAGCTCGCTTGGAACTTCGACCGAGGTGGAACCAGAAAAAGTGGTACTATCCACAACTTTTGCTAATGGAAAACCAAAAAAGTCGAATTTAGTGGAACCGTGCCGTACCAGGCAGTGGAAATGCAGCATAAGAGTCTCCAGCTACAGTGAGGCATTTGTCATTTGAGCTAAATGCTATCGTCGGCATCCTATCTTGCTCATAATGACAATGCTAACATGCTGATGTTTAGCAGGCATAATGTCGAACATGTTCGCCATCTTAGTTTATCGCTTTAGCATGCTAACATTTGCCAATTAGCACTAAACACAACACTAAACATGAAATTGCCATCCCTACAGCAACACAGCTAAAAAAAACAATCAGAGCCTTTATTTAAATGAGCAAATTAACAAAGCGCATATCAACAGGTGGATGGAAATAGACCAAGTGAAACCACAGCAGGAGGTCAGACCTCCTCCCATAAGCTACAATGTTTGCCATGTTATGCTTCGGATTCCCCTCTCTTTTCCTCTATTTCAGACACACACACACACACACACACACACACACACACCAATAGATGAGCTGCTTCACACTGAAATCTGCTGTTCATTACAGGCGTGACAGCTTAAGTGGAGTGTAGCCCCACAGCCATTGTTACACTATCACCAAAACCCACCAACACAGACAGACCGGTTGCTGCATGGCACTGCACAGGAGAACCACACACCTAAGAGTCCACAGGAGATTTAAGGTTGGGATAAGGAATGCTGACAGAAATTATGTAAAGCCTCCCCCGGCTGACGCAAGGTTTTGGGAGGAATTGAGAGAAGAAGAAGAAGAAAAAAAAGATCCTCCTCTTTTGTTGCCACCATCTCTTGTTAGATTGAAACAAACGACCTGCTGTTGTTGTGGAGTGCAGCACTGAAATGGATGCCTTCTTAACAAACACTACACGCCTGGATTTCACAGTGTGGGTGTGGGTGCTGGAGTGTGGCACGCAAGCGTTGGGGGGCAATTCACTTTCATTTCAGCTTGCTCAAAAATATAAACTGAAACTGCTGTTCATTTGCAAGCGATTGGTGTCCAACAGATTAGATATAACATCCTTTTCAGTGCCGAAGTTTTCATTGTTAAAACTTTGATGAGATCCAACTTTCTGAATTGATTGCAATTGAAAGTAAAGTGAGTGCTTATTGCACAAACAGTGTGGGGGGGCACGCTGGTGTGATGTTGTCAAAGCACGCGAAAAGAACCGCTGTGGCTGTGCAAGACAATGGAGACTGTGAAGGCTCAGCATTAGGGATGCCGCACCAGACTGGATCTTCTTCTTTTCCTTATCCACTGCGGAAATTCATGCATGCCACATGGTGTTATTTCCGTGGATCACTTCAAAGGGAAGTGGAATCAAAGATCTTTGTACCACACTAAAGCACACTGGCATCAGAGGCTCATTGATACTTTTTTCATCTTTGTTCCACGGAGTCCTCTTATCTGTCTCTTGTCAACATGTCACTTAGTCATCCTTAACTAACACCAATCTTGCTACCAGCTGTCCTTTCTTCCTTCTTCTCCCTCCCTCCCTCCCTCTCATTGTTCCTCCCATCTTTTTCTTCCTCCGTGTAGACAATCGACACATTGCCATTGCTATCATCTGCTTTAATACATGCTACATGCAGTCCGACAGCATCCGTATGGTCGCGTCCTTCCCAGCACAGCAGAAACATGTATGGAGCTTCCCCACAGGGGGAATGTATCTGGGACGGCTGGTGGAACTCAGCGAAGGCGCTTGCTACATGATGCTAATAAACCGGTTGCTTTCATACCGCTACCGTACGGTAATGATGTGGAAACCTTAAGCTGCTTAAACTGCAAGGTGGGACTATTTTGATGAAGCTTTGTAGCCTCCTGTCTCTCTTTCTTTCTTTTTTTAATTCTCAGATTTCCATTTTCATTTCAAAGTTTCCCCAGGAAGTCTGAAGGATTGAGCATCAGCCGTGTCAGACGAGTTACAGCCTATTAAATGTGTCTTTTTAAGTCACCTAAAGCTCAAAACTTTCTCAACTTGAAACACCATCCCTTTTCTTTTCACGCATGTCATCGCAAATTCTCTACATGTTCTCAAATGGTTCATATTCGGGCAACACCAACTCACTATGTTGTTGGTAAAGACCAATGTTCCATGTAGCAGTGATAAAGAGAGCTGAAATAAGACAGTATTCGAGCTTGCGCCTCTTAATCTCCCCTCCTCCGGCTCAGCCTAACTGACATTTTCTTAATTTATTCCTCTCAGGATTCCAACATTTTAATTAGGTCACTCCAAATCTCCTCCCACGCAGCGTTATTCCGGAAAAACTTTTATTTCATCATGTTTGTCATTTTGCCTCCTTCGTCTCTTATTCTCTCACTTGCTTTTCTTTTTTTGCACTTGTCAGTTTTGCTCAGCGGGTTATCTTACTAATGATGTACGGTGGTTTTTCCCACCAAATCCTGCTGCTGCCACAAGTGAATGCTGCAGAGGTAAATACGTAATTGAATCGCGGAATTAAGTAAAAGGGCAGTTTGAACGAAGGACTCTCTTTTCAGTGTCTCTGTGGTGGAAGAAAATTACGTGATTTGTAAAAAGGAACTGTGAAGCGCTCCAGTCAACTTTTGGATGTGTACATTTCCTGCCTGATGCCAGCTGTGCACATGTATGTTTATGTATGTCAGTGTGTACAGTTTGCGTGGGTGTAAATTCAGATTTTGCTTAAGTGTGTTTTTGAGACGTACAAGATTCCTACAGTTTATAACATGCATGCTCGTGTGTGTGTGTGTGTGTGTGTGTGTGAGAGAGAGTGTGTTTGTTCCCCTTTCTAACAGAAAGTGTGTATAATCTGCAAATTGTTCCTTGGTGTGCCAGGAGTCCTGGCTTATCTCCAGTCTCAATAGAAACAAGAGGAAATTACTTTTCTACAAAGCGTCTGACAAGGCAAAATCTTTTACATGTTTTCCATTGGCACAGCAGGACATTTACTATGACTTAAGTGCTTTGCTGGGGGGGTCTAACACACAACTGAGGTACCACCTTTCTGGTTTCAATTCTCTTTTACGATCAGTTAGTAGGTGTAAGCGCCCCAACACATCAAGCTGACTGTTGGCGGTCTGCGCCGTTGGGTCGTGGTTGAAAGTCTTTGGCCGACCGTCGCCCATAGTTTTGGTGATGTGTTAAGCACCATTGGCACCTTTGGTTGGACCTTACTTTCTAGATTAAGAACGCAGTCTACTGTTATGTTCCAACGTATCCGTGGTGGTCTTTGTGTTGAAGTGTGACTTGAAGCATGTGATTACTTCGTGTGCCAGTTCTTTAAGGTCAGATTGGATGGCATGATGTCCGTAGCACCAATTAAACCAGTAAGAAACAGAAAGAAAAGAAGTGAGGAGAGTCATCGTCACAGCAACACAAATTTGTAACAAACTGATTTATCGTTTCTTTTAAGCAAAAATGCCAAAAAATGTGCTGCTACTGGCTTCTTGAATGTAAATATGTGCCTGCATGTAAATGTGCCTGTAATAGCTCAGTTTGACTAGATTGAAAATCTAAAAGGTCCCTCGTTATATGGCTTTAAAAAAATAAATAAATATGGCAGTAGTTCAGTCCATGGAGACTTAGCTTGGGATCCGAAGGGATGAAGGAGTGTACAGTAGCTGGAGAGTTGCACTCTGCCAAGGTTCACTTGAGCAAGGCACCAAAGCAAATAAGTCATGTTTTTGTTCAAGAAAAAATAGAAAAGGAGTGAAAACATTGAATTTTCCCAATGGGATTGTTAAAGTTATTTTTCTTACTGACAGGGTTTTGGACCGGACGTAACAAGTTGAAGCATGAAAAACTGTGATGGACATATTCTTTCAATTTTTTTACATTTATAGACCAAACTATTGACAAACTAAGTCGTCGACAATGAGAATTGAAGTTAGCTGCGGTCTCGGATGGGAGGTGTAACCTTTCAGGATGTTTATTCTTATTTGCTCTGCCTATGAAAAGTTAATGAAACAGAAAATAAAGAATTAAATGAAAAATAAAAACTGAAAAAAAGTATCTCTGAAATTGAATCCTGTAATGATTCTTTATACATACACTGAAGTATGCCTAGTGTCACTTTAGAAACCTTTTATCTCAAAGCCAAGCAGCATCAGGTGGGGAGAAAGATGTACGTTTATCACTACGTTGATTTGAAAAAAGATTTCCCTCTAGCATTGTTTAATACTATGAGAGGTATGGGGGTTCGTCTTTCTGGAGTAAGCAGATGGTGAGACACTGAGATCAAGCAGAGAGATGGATATGAAAAAAGTGCAATTGAAATTAGAGGAAAATAACAAATTACTTATTTAGTTGACACACTAATCCAGTTCTTTTAGATCTCACATTCTTGCCGGTTCCCCTGTTACTCTGACGTGCAATGGAGGGAAAAACACAAGTCAGAGGAAGTCACCATGTTTCATGAATGACTGTACAGAGAGACTCTCAATTTAAGTATTTCCTGGCAAGGTTATGTCTAAATCTTTTCCTGTTATGGGGACAGAATGCAGCCAGGGGAAACTCATGTCATCCATGTCCACTCGCTCATACTTATACAGTATATATTCACGAATAAGGTATGAAAATGCAGACACAGGCAAGGTCATGTATACCTGGACATTCCCACAAACCCCAAAAACTAATTCATTCAATTCTTCCCCCCCCCCCCCTCCCTCCTGCACTGGTCTAACAGAGTGACTCTCCAGTCCTCCAGAGGAATGCCAGTAAGATCCTGTTCCACCACAGTCCGACCACCACCAATCAGACTTTCCTACCACAACTCCGGGCGTTTCATTCTTTGATACTGGTTTGTTGACTGCGCTCGATGCTGATCCATGAGAATGAGTCAGAACTACAAGGCCCAAGGATTGCTAATCCATGACCTTCTGAGAAAGATAAGCTGAGAAAGTCGGCTCTATCTTCACCACACTGCAGTGAGGGGTTATGAGGGCTGAGCTCTCGCCTTGTAGTCTCGAGTGCTTGAGGGTTCGGCTAAAGCGGCTCCCTGCGACTGCGGGATCATGCTAGTGCGCGGCATTGAGAAGAGATTTGTGCCGTAATTATGTGGTTAACCTTGGCAAGTGGTGGAAGCTAGCTGATTATTGGTGCAGCTAAAGGCCCCGGAAGCTGAAGGCACGACTAGCCGGCTACAGTGGTGCACTGTGTGGCAAACCAAAACCAGGCTGGAGCTATACTCCCTCTGTCTGAGAGGAAACTGTTAAAGAGCCCTACAGAGCCCCCTCTGTGTGTGTGTGTATGTGTGTGACTGCGGCGATTAGTACCTTTGCTGAGGAGTGTGGGGATAGCTGAGGTTCACTAGGTTCAGTCAAACTGTGGATGTAAAGACTGCTTTGTGTGTGTGTGTTTGGGTGTGGGGGAGTGTGTGAGATTAGACTGAAGAGTGCCACAGTGTAACATCTCATCTTTCACAAAATTTACCAAAACACTAGCCAGTGTCCCCCCACCCCCAAACACACACACACACACACACACACACACACACACACACACACACACA
>CALSCE010003134.1:7986392-8003043 GCA_943593645.1 Bovichtus variegatus
CACACACACACACACACACACACACACACACACACACACACACACACTCCGTTTGGATTAACTCAGAGCCCTCTACATTGATGTCTGATATCTTTTTTAAACCAATGTTTGGCCTCCAAAACCTCACAGAATCTTGGTTTAAAGGAATAGTTTGGATGTTTTGAAGTGGGGTTGTTTGAGGTACTTATCCATAGTCATTGTATTGCCTACAGATGACCGGAGTCACCGCACGGATGCTAAGCAATGTACGGCTGTGGACCGGGGATTGCAACAAAATGTATATTATCACCTTTAATAAAGGCCTACCTGAGGTGTACGCTATATTTAGAATATTTTCACAGCTTTACCTTGTCATGAGACAGCTATACAGTCTAGGTTTCTGACAGGGACCTGAATATCCATCTATTCCAAAGACATCAGACTCCATTAAAAAAAAAAGAGGTATTAATTTTTGCCTGGCAGAACACGGGAGTTGCTGGTCTATCGCTGTCTCGATTCGGTTACTTTGTTTGTATTATTGTGTGATTTTGGTTAATCCGAACTAAACCTTTAAAACACCAAAGAGACACAATAACACAAACAAACTAACCGATCGAGACAGCGGTAGACCAGCAACTCCAATGTTCTGCAAGATAAAATTACAGTTTTTGTTGTTTTGTTTTTTTCCCAATGGAGTCTGATGGCTTTGAAGAGCGCATAAATAACGACTTTAGTTCCTCGTCGAAAATTTAGACAGTATAGTTGTTTCACTGCAAGGTAAAGCGGTGAAAACATTCTAAATATAGTGTACATGTAAACTGATATTGATTTCTTTTAGGTGGCTAAAATACATTATGCTGCTGCCCCGGTCCAAAGCAGCACCTTGCTTTATTTCCGTGCAGTAACTCCTGACTGTTTGTCTAAACTGGGGCTACAACCCCATTTCAAACCATCCGAACTGTCCCTTTAAGAGTTAACTCATCCTGGTCAATCAATTACAAGCAAACAGTCAAACACAACATTTCCCTGTTCCTACTGTATTGTGGGAAAGATTTAACGATTATGTTACCATGTAAAACAAATTCTAATACAAAGTGACAGATCAAGCCCACTGCTTACTCGTACATACGGAAACCATATGGGCTTGTCACCATAGTAAAGACAGCTTCTGCTGCGCTAATCACTCCGACATAGCAGATGCACAGACTGAGGCATTATTGGCAAAATTAAAGCTACTTTCCCCCCTTTTTCCCAGTGTGAAACAGCTGTCCAAAAATTGCGAGAGCGGGCTAGGGAGAGAGAAAAGAGGGTGAAATGGAGAGAAAGAGAGGGCAATGAGGAATGGAGCAATGGCCAATAGCCAGACCCCGCGGCGAGTCAGATCGGATCCCCCAGAGTTGAGGATTAGGCTTTTGATCCAGATTATAGGCCAGATTTGGGGCTTTTTCCTCAAGCTGGGCCCATCTGAAATGCTGGGTTTGCTCGATGATGTCATGTTGTTTGTATGTGGGAAACAAAGACCCAGAGAAGTGCTCGCGGCCATTGCTTGGTATTCAGACTACGTTTTGCGGTTGGTGCCAGCCACAGAAGGAGCAGTTAGCCAGTCCGGCAGCATCAATTTGTCAGCGTATCCCGGCAAGAAATCCTCTGGGGCCCCTGGGAGCCAAAGCAGGGCACTGGCAAAAGTGCAGAGGACCTAGGGAGACCCAGCAGGCGCTAAATACACACAGCTGCACACTGATATGAAAAGCACACAAAGATGTACATATCATTCACAACGAGTGCATACTAATAGTGACAAGTGTATGACAAACGTACATATTTAGTCCCACTTACACGGCCCTCTCCCCCTCATCAGCACAACACAACGGTATAAACAAACACACAGCTGCAGCGTTATATTAACAGCTGCTGCAGAGAAGGGTCAAAGACAGTGCACGTCACGCTGCCTGTGTCCTCTGAATCATCGGGCACGCCACAGGCTGGGACGCCATGTGGAGCGCAACACACACACACACACACACACACACACACACACACACACACACACGAGGGAGAACTGTCACCTTCCCTGACCTTTGATGTTTAATGCAGCATGCACATATCTCCTCACCCGCAGCCCACTTCTTTACACACATGAAGAGTGTGTGGAGCCTGCGGCTATCATAAAATCACAACCATTCATTCATTAAACATAAGTAACATCACACTGTTCTGGATTTCTGTATATGATATATAAAGTATGAAGCGCATATGTCCGGCAGCCTGCTGGAGACAGAAATCACATTCATAATTTGTCATATACAGTACTGTAGCTTCTCAGAGTCAAATAAGTGTAAAGGACTTTGCCTTGGTGTCTTTACTAACACACAGTAGAACAAAAAGCTGCGTACAGAGAGCATGAAGTGCACATACGTACTGTACTTACTGCTTTACTATGTAGGAGGAAAATGCAAAGCACTTCATATACATTTATAGGAAGCCACTGGACTTGCTCATTACTTTTGCATAAATATTATAAAAATGAGTTGGGGTGTCAAAAACAACGGTTATGGCTACTTAACTCTGTGTCTCCATGGTGATAACTGTGGTTCTCCTCGGGTTGTGGCTTCACAAGCATAGTGTAAAGCTCACCAAGTATGTCTATGGACTAGTGTTCCAGTTATTATTGGGTTTTTGTTTTTTTCCTGTCTACATTTTTGCACATGTAAATATCATATCCTGCTGACAAAGCAATCTCAGCTCAAGGTCCACTTACTAGTTTATTCTGGAGCTTTGGACCGCTTCACCCGATCCCAATAAGCAGATGGTGCTTAGTATAATGGAAGATTTGAACACAACATAACATATTGTCTAACCCTAATGTTGGGGATACATTTTATCACATGTTGCTCCTGTCTCAAGGTTATAAGATATAGAGGCCAAAAGGCCTGGATAAAGGACAATCCTGCATTTGGGGATATGAATGACCATATTAAGGATTACCTATGTGCTCTATGTAAAGGTCATATCCCAAATATTACCAAAACTGGGATAACCCTTTTAAAAGGAGTAGTTTGACAATGGGTTAAATATGAGTATTTGCTTTCTGGCCAAGATTAGATCAAAACAACTCTCACGTCTGGATGGTATGTGGCTGGAGCCAGCGGTCTCTTAGCTTAGCTTAGCTTAGCTTAGCATAAAGACTGGTAACGGGGTGAAACAGTTCCTCTAAAGCTCACTCATGTTGAACTGTTACTTTAATGCAAACACTATGTGAACATGCACCTGTGTCTAACTGTACATGTTTGTGCTACTGTTTCCAGGCATCGGGCGCCATTATAACCACCAAGCTCCCCGTCAGCTGGAAGGATTTCAGCAGAAATAATATAGATGCTATACGTTGAGTCTATTAAGGAACAAAAGCAAGAAAAGTGAGAAAAAGAAATGGTAGCAGAATAGTTTTGAGAAGCTAATAAACCTCACGCTCATTAATCTCTATTGCTGCCACTGAATGTAACGCAGGAGAATATAAGTCCTGCTCCTTTGATTATTCTTCCCACCTTAGAGCAACATGCTCACATCAGGCAAATAGTTAGCAACTCATTACAGTCCTCTTCTATTGCTGTTAAATTGCAGTCATTTGTGTCTTTTAGGCAAATAGACTGAGCGCTAAGCAAGCGGATGTGCCCTGGCTGAATTATAATTGCCTTGACCAAATCTCTTTCTCAGCAGTTAAGACAATTATGTCTGCATATACCTCAGGAACACGTGCATATGTGCAGGAGGCCAATATTAATAAACACAATAATTCAGCCACACATCCATCTACTTGCTACTATTTTGCGTGTGCTTGTATGTTATGTGGTTGGTGCCTTGTCCAGAGATTACCTCACACAACCATGTATGAAAGTTACCGCAGGAGTGCAGTGAGTGAGACCTACTTTGGCCCTGCGTAGAAAAAACAAACAAACATGTATTCATTTATCCCAGTGGATAAACTGAGAGTTACATAAAAAGATTGTTGTAGGCCTATTTGCCGGAGTAAAACGGATTTCACACACAGCAGTTAAGAAACTTGAGGACAAAGAGAGAAGTCAAAAAAAAAACCCCTAACCCCCCCACACCTTAAAGCTAGACAGGCCATTTCGGAGGGGAGAGAAAGTGAGAAAAGAGAGCAGTATTGTTCTTTGTTTGAGCTCACACACACACAAATAGAGTGCTGACACCAATAAGCAGTCAATGATTTTCCTAATGGTTCTCTTCTATGGAAAGGCAATTCTCATGAGGATGGTTAAAGCACTGAAAGCCATGTGTAAACTCCTTTCCTATAGCTCACACACACACACACACACACACACACACACACACACACACACACACGCAAGTCTAAAACCCATCTTGGCAAGCCCTCCCTTCCCTTTAACCTCCTTTCTCTTTACATCTGAGTCTGTGTGTCTCCGAGTCGATTAACTCTCTGTCTCAGTTTTTCCCCCTTTACGCCACAAATCTTTCTAGTTCTTTTTTTTGTTTTTTTTTCACTTTCCTCGGAATTTTACCAATTTTCCAATCTTGTTCAGCTACAATTTTACTCTTTCGTATCCATTCTCACATTTACATGAACATGAGCACACGCATTCCCTCACCTTTAACAAACTGGCTGCAAATGCCATCGGGGCGAAACACAGCGGCCTTTATGCCCTGCAGAAGTTTTAGGTGTATGTGGGAACGCATGAACAAGAACATATTTTGCAACAGATGCGAGAGCATAAGAAAAAAGGTGTTTCAACAACTGTTGCAATAAAATGATCAAGCTTCCCCGCTTCCTGCCATAGAAGCCTGAATGTAGTACACAGCAAAAAGGCATTTGACGTGCTCACATAATCGCCCATGCTAATTATCTTCTCATCCTCTGTACCCCCCCTCCCCTCCTCTCCTCCATTTATGCACTTTTCTTCTTGTACATTGTAATTTGTGTATACCTCTGAGGCATGTCGTCCAATCAAATGGAACAGAAACGGGGAAAGGATGGTTGGAGACAGATGAGAGGACCAAGGAGTGGCGAGGACGGAGTAAGAGAAAAAGTGAAACGAGAGAGGAAATGGGAATAAAATAAGTGGAACGAGTGCAATTGACGAGAGAGAGAGAGAGAATTGAGTGAAAGAGCGGGTCAACTCCGGCGGCGGCGGCGTGGAAGCGTCTGCCGAGCGTTGCTGATGTGATGGCACGATGATGATGGTGTTGATGATTCACCGCTGGTAGGAAATCAGAGAGAAGAACGTATTATCATCACGCAGCTCAATTACAGCGCAATTCCTCCCCGGCAGCGACAGCCTCTGCAGGGCTCCTCGTTGAAGCTGATTTGGGAGGCCTGCGGTGCCTGGAGGACCGGTGAACGACTCAGTGGAGCGGTGAGACTTCTCCATTCAAGATGGAAGAAGAAGAAGAAGAAGAAGAAGAAGAAGGAGAAGCAGGCAGGGATGAAGAAGGTGAGGAAAGGAGAAGGATGTAAATGTTCTTCAATGCACGGGTCTGCGCTAAGACCTCGACAGCTCCGCCCTTGAGGCGTAGGGCAGAGTGGGGGCAGGCAGGACCTAAGCGCACCGCTGGTGGAGAAAACACCTGTTCACTAATGAGTACGAGCTCTCTGGCTGGTCCTGGTGGTTTAACATGCATACTGAAGAGCAGCTATTCATGTGGTTCATAAGTGTATTTACTCTCAAGGTTTGTGTGTGTGTGTGCGTGACCCAAGGGGGAAGGAGGAGGGAAATAGAGACCTTTGTGTACGTGCAAGCACGTATGTGTGAGTGCGAGGGAGATTGCATGGGTGAGTGTTTTTTTGTGGTGCAGGATTGAAGAGTATTTTTATGATTTTATGCATTCTGTAGGTGTGAGGCTTTAGCACCGAGGGGACGCTGAAGAGTGCGTGGGAGTGTGTGTTGCAGGTGTGCACATCTAACTTGTACGTCCTGGCTGTCTGCAGCGGACCCTCCAACAACCCGTACTGCGGCTGCCCTGAGGCGCACCGCTTCACTGACCTCTCAGCGGGGGATTATTCAACACGACCTTGACCACAGACCCAAACCTTCTCTCACACAAAATGTACCGGCAACTGTGTAATGGCCGAAATATGAGGTAGTTATGTAGCGACGACACCACCCTACTACTTGTCACGTATGAGGTAAAGGGGAGGACCCAAAATGCAGAAAACAGGCAGTGTGAAGACGAAAAGAGAGTTTCATTATCAAAGCTTAAGCAATCAAAAAAGGTAAAAAGCAAAAAGTGAAAACACAAACCAGGGGGGCACAAGGGAAGACGAGGATTCACGAGGATTCACAAGAATTCACAGGGGTACACAGAGGAATACAGGGGAATATAGGGGTACACAGGGGTACACAGAATGAGCGACCACACCAGGAGACATAGAAGACAAAGCGACCAGGAGCAACAGGATAGACAGGTAGATACACAAACAGACACTAATCAATAGAATGGGACACAGCTGGAGAGGGCAGGCAAAGACACAAGGGTGGCAGGGTGATTACACACAGGAGGATCAAATCAGGGGAGGGAAAACAATCACAGGAGGAGGGAAAACACAAAGGCAGGAAGTAAAACTAGACATGACACAAAGGGAATGTACCTACAGAATAAAACTGGAAACAGGAAAACCAAGATCATGACGGTAATACTACAATTAAAGTAACCTTACAGGAGAAGGAATACGAATGTTACCATCCTTTAAGGCAGCTTTTTAGAGTGAACTGTCCCTTTAAAGCTGCACTAATCAGTGTTTTTACATAAACATTGGATCAATGACGGTGAGTAATGTGAAAGGTGTCGCTTGTAGTGGCCAACATAGAATACTATCAACCCATGATTCCTTATCTGCTGACTCCACATTTAAATCCAAAAATCTTTTTAAAAAACTGCCGCAACGTTTTATTTGAAATTTCTGTTTCGAGTGTTTTGCACAAATACCAAAATCGCGCCTTTTGTAGTATTTTACTTGGAGAAATGTCAATATGCTTTCCTACAAAGGTCATTAAACAAATGAAGCCAACGTTCTCGAATGTTAAATGTTGTCCAAACACAGTTAGATATACAAGAACATGAACTGTCTGATCACATAATAAGTGATCAGACATTTGATGTCACGGTGGAAAACTGTGAAAGCCTTTCAGATCATTTTACAGACATTTCTTTGCCATTCTGTTCCTGATGATATCATTGGCCCGTTGTACCCAAGTTCCCCTCTTGTGTCCAGATGTGGATAAAACAAAGAGAGAAGAGCAGAAGCAAGTGTCCATCAGGGTGAACAATTAAACCAGTGCACACACAACCTGTTTGAAGTGGCAGTGGACAACTGGGATTATTGAGCAAATTCCCTCAACCATTCATCTTCAGAGTAATCCTTAATCAGAGTATAAAACGTAAAACCAGCTTGATCAGGGTCTTGGCACCGTCTTACTTCTAAATCCTAAACTTCACCAACCGAGGGGAAAATGAGCGACCTGCATGACGGCCGTTTGGACTCAGGTTAGTTTTCCAAGCCACACAGTCTTTGCCAGCCGGGGCCCGAGCTACACTAACAAGCCTTCAAACCAAACCAGGTTCCCCTGAGGATTACGCCGGGATTTGAGTCGACGTCGGATTTGTAGAAGGGATGAGACGTTTATCTTTTCTCTCCCCCCCCACAACATTTCTTCCCCCTGGCTTTCTTCTGTCTTACATATCTGTCTCTCTTTCTCTGCCTGTCTCTATCTCCCTTTTTTTTCTTTCTCCTCTCACTTTCTCTCTTAATCACAGCACAGAGACAAGTCTTCTGGGCTGTTGGCATTCAGCTCCAGTAGTGAGAAGAAGGAGGAGGAGGAAGAAAAGCGCCGCTGTCAGTTCCTCTCCTCTTGCTCCACGGGACTGGAAGGGCAAAAGCTTTCCCTGACAGGCCGGATCGCCCCTATCTCTACCCAGCCGGCGTGTCATCACCCTGCGTCCTCACCATCCTGCCTCGTACTCTTTTCTGTTTCTGTCACAAACTCCCTTGTCTTATTAGAATAACACAATTCATGGGGATTAGTTCATGGTGTGTTGAGGAGGAGATAGCAAGGCAGTTGCTCATGCTCAGTGTCATTAGTCTGTGTGGGTGTGATTACATGTGCATGTGCATTTGGGTGTTACATGTGGATCAGCGTGTTGCATGTCAATGTTGCGGCACTGCAGCGATTTCAGAGAAGTGGGCAATCTGCCGTACGCTTCCCCGACAACAAGGCTGTCAAGTGTTTTCCATTGTGATGTGACCATTATGGTTGAGAGACAAACACACTCCCCACTGACTAATGATCCCCTAAAGAAGTCTATTCACAGAGAATGCTGCAGGCAGTACAATATAGATGCTATAGATACAGTACACACTGTGACAACGGCTGAAAAATATGTAGCAAAAAGGATATATGACTGTCACTACAGGCAAACTGACTTGATAGGAGCGCACTATAGTGAGGCTTCTCATCATGTCCCACTGTGCAGCCTTGCAGCTTACACCATAATGAGAAAATTCACTTATGTTCTATTACAGAGAAAAAACATATCCTCGCTAAAATACAAGTCTCCACAGAATGTGTGTATCAAAACACAATCAATGAAACGTTGCACTTTTAACAAGTGATTGCTCCTCTGCTGTCTATAAATAAAGATTAGGGGTGATGTTGTTATTTAGCTGCAGTAAATTTCATGTTTCATGCTCAAGAGGAGTCAGTAAATTGTTGATACGTTAGTTCAAATTCGGAGTTTGCAAGGCATGAAAAGAAATTAAACCGAGCAGTTTGAAATGTTGTCAAATTGACCTTGTACTCATGATCTTAAATCCCCTGAAAATGTAATATCTTAAGGAGATACTCCGGCATTTTAGTATCACACTTCCATAAAGGTGGGGGACTTATGAGATTTAAAAAAGAAATCTGTGCAGCAGAGGTCGACATCCTGACTTTTAGTCCCTCGTATGCGTTGAACATCCAAAAAGGCTGGATCCTACATCTCCTATAATGCAACTGGCGTCTTTAGTGAGACCCTCCCTGGTTGGTTAACAGCCATATTTTTCAAACTCCACCATGGACGTATAAAGAGAACCGGATGCAGTGTTTGAGGATGTGCCCCGTTCATTCCTATGAAAGTTGCTCAGTGGCGGATGAAGCCAAAATGGCTCGACTGCAGAGTATAAAATGGCGCGGATCTTCGCCAATGCTTTTGCACTAGCGTTTGCTTTAACGCCGCCTCCCAGCTGCTCGGCCTCGTTCTCAGTCACATGAACGCCAGCACGAAAATAACTCAGCTAACAGTGAATTGCTGATTTACAGACGTCGGTGTCGGACGTCAATGTAAGTCTAAGGTTAAAAGTCCTTTTGGACCCAATGGCATCACGTGAAGGACCCGGATGTTGTATTTCCACAGTTTGACCACTATTTCTAATTGGCATCTAAGCTCAACGCTCTTCCTGGGGCTTGAACTCCACACAGATACAGAAATACCTTATGTGTAACCAAAACTGTGCTAACTTTGTCGGATCACTTTGTGTTTATGTAGGAAGCTGTTGCTCATAACAAGAAACTGATTGAGAAAAATACGTTTTCGGGCCTATAAGTTTTTCGTAGTTCAAATCCAGTTTTAGATGAGGCTCTGACACACATGCTGTGTGCATGGGCTTAAAAATAAAAAGCCGATCATGCTGTACTCTTAGTCTTAGTTTTTCCCGAGCTATTTGTTTTTCTTTTCTTTTTCTATTGAAATGTTATTCTACTTAAGGACCCAAAATCACATCCCATCTGAAACCCCAATGGCTAACAACAACTAAAACCACATTCACAGACTGAACCTTTAAATCTGTATTAAGACAAAACAAGAGATAGATCAAAGTTTAAGTCTACAATAATCCGATTAAAAATTAAAACCACTGCAATGAAGTTACAAAAGTGTCCTCTGAGTTACATTGTTTTAGGAACGTTTCTTGTTAATGAGCAGGAGTGCAATGTGCTGATGATAAATTCAAAATTCTGTAACTCTGGTACAGTGTGATGCAGCAGTTGGCACTGATCTTGATTGATAAAATACAGTAGATCTATTTAAAGGGATAACCCTGAGACTACTAAACAGCAAGGGAGTTGAGCCATTGGCCGAATAACCCCTCCATATGGTGGTCTAGTCCAAACCTGTGTGTGTGTGTGTGTGTGTGTGTGTGTGTGCGTGCATGTGTGTGCCTGCATGTGTGTGTGTACAGGAAGCCTTTTAGCTTTGCGCTAAATATCAACATGGATACTCTCTCTGTCTCTCTCTCTCTCTCTGTCTCTCTCTCTCTCTCTGTCTCTCTCTCTGTGTCTCTCTCTCTCTCCCTCCCTCTCTCTCTCTGTCTCTCTCTCTTTGTGTCTCTCTCTCTCTGTCTGTCTCTCTCTCTGTGTCTCTCTCTCTCTCCGTTTGTCTGTCTGTCTCTCTCTCTCTCCCTCTCTCTCTCTGTCTCTCTCTCTGCCTCTCTCTCTCAGGGCTGTCTGCTAAGCCTCTTACCTATGGGATTATTGGCAACGCTAGGTATTATATAGCTTCATTCATCTGGATGATGCGTTATTAATGTGTTGGGGAATGAAACCATCTGTAACGGCGGCGAGGATGATGGGAGGATGAGGGGAAGATTGGGGGGGGGGGCCGGGCGGTGGGGGGTGTCGGGGGGGGGGTGGGTGTGGGGGGGGGGGGGGGGGGGGGGGGGGTAGTTGACACGGAGCAACTCTAATTGGTGGTAATGGGGAGGTTTGTTTGAATAGACTTGACAGGAGAGCGATGAACGGTGCTTATGATCTTTGATTTTGCAATTTTACAGATGAGGCATACAAAGACATCAAGCTGAGCACAAAGCACAAACAGACATGCAGGCATGCACAGTCAAACTGAGGAGAAAGGATACTAAATTGTGTGTCTGTTAAGCCCCGCTCAGACATGCACATTACTCTGAAAATGTACTGTCAAAAGAAGACCCAGAGTTGATTTGCTCCATTCCTTGCCCCTTTCAGACATGGCATCTGTCCTGATATCTGTTAAAGTAATGGGATTTGGTCTTTCAAACACACAGACAAATGAAGGAGATTTTGGACGAACATGCGAGACGACGCTCTCCGCCACTACCATCAAAACTAGGGCTGTCCTCAACTAAAGAGATTCTTAGTCGACTAACACTAATATATACAATTTTGTTGACTAATCGATTAGTTGATTTAATCGACAGAGTTCCTCCACAAAGAATCATGCAAAAGCACCACTTTAAATGTGTCACCCATGGAAAAGCTCCACGTTGACTCTGTTCTCCTCCTCTTCAAGTATGACAGGAGCATTGCAAACACAACTACAACGCTTGTTTCGATTAATCTTTTAGTCAATAAGACATCAGAGGAAGTGAGAAAGGCATGTCAGAATTTCCCAAAGTGATACCTTCAAATTGATTGTTTTGTTCGCTTAACCCAGAGTATTTAATTTACAATGACATAAAGCAGAGAAGAGTCCTCACACGTGAGAAGCTGGAACCAATTGTAACTGATTAATTTTCTGTTGATCAAATATTGTGGCAACCCACTGGATGATGAGTTGGCACAAAGTGACGATAATCATTCACACATCCTACTTTGTGATAAAATTTCAACATTTTGCTTTTGAATGATTCCCATCCATGCAGTCCTGTGCAATGGAACTCAAAATAATCACATTCACATTTGTCATTCAAATTAAATAATTGGAGAAAAAAATTAATCAAAAATCAATTGTCTCCGTAGCAACGGGTATCAAAGACTGTGAAGTACTGAAAGACGACACTGACTGCTCAGTCAGAGCTCTTGTCTTCTCATTCTCTAAAGGTATATTATGTAACATTTCCACATTAAAATGTCTAAAACAGCTAGACCTGGAGAAATACGTTTCACGTGTCAGCGTTGTGCTTGTCCACCAGAAATTGTCCTAAAATGGACTTTTAACGATACACTTTTAAGACCTTGGTCGTTTTTTAACGATATATGTGAACCGGATTAAGGATTTTCTTAAATTATCAGAGAAACAAGCTGAGCAAACGTTTGCGGCAGCCGAACAGCATCGGAGGAACACTGATTTTTAACATGAAACTGCTAAATTCAGTGGGTTTTAGTCATCAGGTGGTTTTGTTGAGAGGAGGAGACCTCTGCGGATGATTCGGTCTGGTAAAAACACTGAAGGGATCCTAACCGGGAGAAGCTGACTGCAAAGACGACAATGGTGGTAAAGACAACAACTCCCATGATCCAACGCTACTTCACGACGCCACCAAACTCTCGTCTTTTATTAAAAGTTCTTGTCCTGAACTTTTTTACCAACACCAGCCCCGTTCTTCATGACTGCATTACTTTCCAAACTCTTTTTATGTAGAAAACTACACATTGTGCTGATGATAAACCTGACTCCCAGTTTGCTATTAACTTGATGATGCAGTTATCCATTTGCCCTATTAAATATATAATAGGATAATGGAACTGGCTCTACTCTCATTACCTAAGCAGGAGTCAACGTACTTTGCAGGACCGTGTGAGTCATGCCAGCGCGCTTTCTGCTCCCGAGCGTATTTGTAGTACTTCTAACATCCTGACACTTGTTGAATAGTTAAATGGCTATTCCCCCCCTTTACACACAAGCAGCAGAGAGAGAGACGGAGGACAGAAAGAGAGCTCTCTCTCTTTCTCTCTCTGCTGCTTGTGTGTAAAGGGATTACATGGACACCACACTGAAGAGGCCTGCAGTACTTTCAGCACCTGTGCTCGAAGGAGTGCTTCACAGGGATCTGTCTGTCTGTGTTGTGATGTGCGAGCTGCTATGGATACACAAACTGTCTGCAAACTGCACACAGTCCGGAGTTTTGGGGTTCCATACTGACACGGAGCTTTTTGCATATGAGCAGGATCAGCTCAGTGAAATAACTCGACAGGGTTTGGTATACTGCATTATGATAATAATAATAATAATAATAATAATAAAATGTCTTTCCGTTGCAGGTTTTTGAAGGATGGTGTCATGCATACAAATTACACTTCAACATCAAAGTGTCTTGGGTTTTTCGATGGGTCTCTTTCAAGTCTGGGGTGCACACTTCCTCCCTCAGATCTGAACGTGATCCCCACCTCTCTCTCAGACTAACGGCACTTGAAAAAGAAGCTCTCCTGCTTGCGAAATCACAACGACAGATGGACGGACTGGATGGGCAGGCTATATTTTACTCCCCCCCCCCCCATTACAGGTTTTACAGAGTAACACTTTATTGATGTAATGATTGGGACGTTTGAATTTTTAAATCGCACAGTGCATCTTCTGGGTGTCTCTGGACTGTAATTATGTATGTTCTAAGGTCTGTTTAAAGCAGAAATGGCTCACACTCCAAGACAATTTACTTTCGGGGAGTGCCAATTTACCTGCCAATTACCACCGCCTAAGTGGTTTTGCTATGATAAAAAAAAAACCCAGCACAGAGAGTGACTGGCACATGACATTGCATTGGAACAAACTACACGGCCTGGAACGCAATGTGAGGATTTGGAAGTTGTAGGAAAGGCTGAGAAAGGCGGATTTGTTACAAAGTATATAAAAGGTTTGAGTGGCTGGCACCACTCAACAGCGTACTTTTGTATTACCCTTCTGTAATCTACAGCAGAGGTCCCCAACCACCGGGCCGTGGACCAGTACCAGGCCGTGGATCATTTGGTACCGGGCCGCACAGAAAGAATAAAAAGTTTTTTTTTTTTTTTTTTTGTGTTGGTAATATTTATTGTAAAAAATATTAGGTATTATATTATAGATATTAAAAATTTAATAATAATATAAATAAAGTGCGTAATATAAAATGGAATAATTACATTTACATTATCTTTGTAATAATTAAATTATATGTTTTAGGTCTGTGGTGCAAAAAGGTTGGAGACTGGTCTACAGTACATATTAGGACCGTCACTGTCATACAATCTAGTTTGAATGAATGAGAACCAACACAATGCAACAGACAATCAATCATTTGCCTAATTGTTAGCTAGTTTAGAAATTAAATTGTTGCTCTGTTAATTCAGTTGAGTGACGTTAAGCTAACGTTAACGTCAATCAATACATAAAATTAACGGAAATGTCATATTCCGTCGAGTTTGCTTTTCACCGTTTGGGGCTCTTTTAATAACGTCATCAAGTTGCGTGCTCTTCTTCTGCAACGGTTTAACGTTTTTCAGACTGGATAACTGGCGCCACTGCATTTACATTTTAATTTGCCGACTTTCTTCGAAATTTGGTTAAATTTGCAACAAATTTGGATGGAAACCTGACTAGTGACGGTGCTTTTTTCTAAAAGCCCCTCGCTGGAGTACAAAACGCGGCCTGTTGTGCTCATACTGCACATTTCTAAAAAGGAAAAGGAAGTTGTATGTGAGTGTGTAACTATAAATGTGTATGTGGGTGTGTTTGTGTGGAGCTGCTTCCCTGCAGCCACGTATGTACATGATTTGGGGTGTTTGTGTGAGTCAGCGCTGTGATCATGGACACAGTGGGATGAATCACATTGTGGTTGTGGTGGTGGTTTGAGAATATACTGAAAGCAACAATAGATTTCAGCAAAGCTCCTAAATGCAAAACATATGTACAGTGCATTGTTACTTGTACTTTAAACGATAATCCCAGCATGACTGAAGCGTTTCCAAAGTTATTTCATTTTCAATCCCTTTAATGTTAATTCTGACGGTCTTTGCCTAACATCTAAGAGCTCATTTATTCTCATTAAATCCTGAGAAACAGCTTGAAAGACTTTGATTGCGGTTAGTATAAGTTGCCACCACTATATGAACATGCAGTAAGTGTTGTATAAAGTTACAAGAACATTAATATCAGGCTATTTACGCTCACATATGGGAAACCCCACAAAGCTGATTTATTCCCCTTTTTGCTTCAATAAATCCAGATTTTCCCTCCCTGACAGTGTACAACATATTCCGTCAGTCTCAAACTGTTAAAGCAAAAATATCTGCTGGCACTCTTTGTGAAAAGCCAAGTGAGCCAGTGGAAAAAATAACTGTGGTGAACGTCTTTATAATAAAATATAATATAAATAAAATACACATTTTGCGGCTGAGCTTGTCAATGTATGTATTATCGCCATACTGTGGAACCATGCATGTGCATTGTAGCAAACCATTAGGAAAACTCAGAGCAATGGAAAATGTGTACATCAGAGGTAATGTTACATGTAAGGCCATGACTAACAGGGAAACTCTTCACAACATGTGTGAGCTGGACACCCACCGGGCACAAGGGGATCATGACACTATATGACTTCCAGCAGCAGATGGAAAGAAACCGCTGACGACCAGATGTGAAGCTCGGAGCCAGACGCTTTTCAAAGCTTTACTTAGTCTCCTGCTGGAGAGAAGCTTGGTTCAGTTCTGGCACATTAACAGTTTTTCACACTCCGTCACCAGGACTGCCTTAATAAGCACCTATTAATAATAATTGTGACGCTTTCCCCTGCAATAAACTGATGTCAGGCAAAACAAGACAGACTAATTATTAAGTGTAGACATTTCTGATGAGGAATCTGCAACAGGTAGCCACAGCCAAAACTTAAAGGGACAGTTTAAGAAAAATCTAAAATACATATTATTCCTTTTACCTGCAGTGGTATTCATCAATCTGGATTGTTTTGTTGTGAGTTGTCGGGTGTAGAGTTGTCTGTCTTTTCTTGAATATAATGGAACTAGATGGCACTCGGCTTGTGGTGCTCAAAGCGCCAAAAAATACACAGACCTTGTTGTGAGCAGTTTCATGGAGGAACTATTTTCTTTCTACCAAACTACACCCGCGGTATCACCGCGCAGCGGGAAGCGTGCATCTGCTCGTGGACGAGAGGCTCGCGCTCACTCGTTGGCGGGTGTACTTCGGTTGAAAGAAAATAGTTCCTCCATGAAACTGCTCACAACAAGATCTGTGGATTATCTTGAGTAACCGGGTCATGATTTCTGGAAAGAGACATTGTTGGTGAGTTTTTCAAATGTGTTTTTTTGCCGCTTTGAGCACCACAAGCCGAGTGCCATCTGGCTCCATTATAATGGAGAGGAGGCCGACATCTCTACCGCCGACATCTACAACACTCTGCAAAGCTCACGCCAAAACACTAGATTGATAAATGCAATGACAGGTAAGAGGAAAACGTGTATTTTTGGGGTGAACTTAACCCTCGCAGCTAAAATAACGTCATTCATGCAATTATATCCAGATACATAAAGGCAGCGGAGATGTGAACAACAAGCTGTGGCATCTGTTGGACTGGAGAAGAAAACACTTTTTCCTCTCTCACAGCATTTCCCTCAAGAGACTCAGCGGGACACCACTAATGACAACTGTAGGCCCGACTTGCTGGGATGACACATTCGAAGATATGCATAATGTTGTTCGTCCAACACAAGTTATTACATAGAAATGCTGCTATTGTCCAACTGTAGCGCTTCTGGCTCATTCTATTCTGGATCAAAGTGCTGTGCTCCCCTCTCTCAGGCTTGGTGCCTCATATAGCATCAGTTTGTCGCTTATGCGTCACCCTAAGGCTGGACAACTCTGCCTTGCTATGCCACACACACACACACACACACACACACACACACACACACACACACAC
>CALSCE010003134.1:8003053-8030495 GCA_943593645.1 Bovichtus variegatus
ACACACACACACACACACACACACACACACACACACACACACACACAGGAGAAAGAATGAAAAAAAGCAGTGATTAACCAGTTGAGGGGAATGCATGTGGCCCAGGGCAACCAGTTGAATGTTAAGAGTCCCGCGGGCCGCAGATCTGCAGAGAGCTGGTTGACAATCTGACAGGCAGGCAGCGTGGCTGGTGGACTGACTGGCGTACAGGCTGTGTGAAGTGCCTCGAGGCGCTGGGGGATGAAAGCCCTTCTTTTAAAAAGGTCATGGGTGCAGATCCACTGTGTGTTTTAACAGCAAAACACATTCGGACAAACCGGTGTTGACGCAGCGCTGAAAAGGTTCTGACACAATCTGATCCCCGGCTCCTGTTATGTCACCACATTACCAATTCACGTGCCGTCCTTAGAGCAACATTGCAGTAATTCCATACAGCAAATAATAACACCCTAAAGTGTGATAGTCTAAACTCACTAATGAGTCCCTGCTGAACTATTACAGTGATATTACAGTGATTTTTCTTGAGAGGATTCTCCAACTGACTCAAACACAAGTCGTCCTTAGCATGACTTTTGTGCTGCGGAGATGCCGGCAGGTGGGACAAATAGTCCTACCACATGAAGCGAGTGATTCCCTGTAAAAACCTGCGGAGGAGACAGATGATACAGTGCACAGCTCCGAGTGACTGACTGAGCAGCAGAGGCCACAGTGTATCGTGCTACGTCCAGCCGGCTATCTACTGGTTGCATGGTGGCTGAGGAGTAGGCTATAGTTGAATGGCTGGCACCTTTGTGAAGAAGGCAAAGCGCTACACGCCAATTTCTGTAGGGCAGCAGCCTAAGTGCTTGAGAGACCACGCGAGCGAGAAGCTCAGTTTTGGAGAATTTAATAGCAGGGATCAGGTTGTGAAAATGAATCACATGCTGCGGCGGATGCACTGTACAAAACGCAGAACCTGCTGCGTGTGTGTAGCCTGCAGGGCACGGGAGCAGTCACTATACACAAAATACACATTGATATATATATATATATTTTTTTTTGGGGGGTGGGGGACCTCAATGAGCAAAACGTGGCATTATAGCTCCTTTACTTCTGAATGGACCGCAGGCTATCTTTAACTCAATGTATTCGTTATTTAAGGGTCTGTATGTTTCCTTTGGCTCCACAATCACATCTATCTTGACCTTTGTGACCTCTCATGCTGCCACTGGCAATCAAACTGTTTGTGTTTTCACAGACAACAGATGACTCTTATCTGTGTACACTCATCAAAAACAACTCTGCAAATTGGGTTATGTTTCCATTTGGACTCACTCAGACAGTGCTGCTGAGCCATGCAGCTACTGTATTTGACTTAAAATACCAAATGACCGTAACAGGTATGGACTACAACCCCAGCCAGTGACTGTTCTTCAGGCACCCTCTCAGCTACTACCTGAGGGAAGGGTTTGCCCTGTTGTGCTATCGTTCTGCCCTGGCGTGAACTGTGCTCAGTTCAGATTTCATACCCAGCTTCTTTGGCATTTTAAACAGGAGTCTGGGCTTCAAACTGCGCAATGTGGCCCCTGTCTTCAGTAAGCGTTCCAGCTGAGGATGCTCGGGAGTAAACAGGGCTCGCTTGCATCTGTCTTGCCTCAGACATCCTATCATTTCCCTACGAGGCAGCCTCCGTTCAACAGTCAAACATTCATTCATTTTGAGG
Source organism: Bovichtus variegatus (assembly GCA_943593645.1). Taxonomy (NCBI): domain Eukaryota; kingdom Metazoa; phylum Chordata; class Actinopteri; order Perciformes; family Bovichtidae; genus Bovichtus; species Bovichtus variegatus. Next base: position 8,004,756 of record CALSCE010003134.1, read on the forward strand.
CCCGACCGTGTGCTTGTCTCCCAAAAGCGCAAACTGGAGATGTTTTGACCTGCCTGCCAACCCCTCCGGGCTGCATCCCCGGCGAGACATTTTCTTTTTTTTTTTTCTTTTTTTTTTTTTTTTATATGATATGAATACATCGGTAGCGCATCTGTCTTACCGGCTGCTGTATATGGCGAGACGTCCCCTTCCCAGGCGGGGGGAGATGCTGCCGCTGCCGCTGCTGGACCCCGTGCTGGAAATAGTCGCTGCCAGCGGCTTTGTTGCCTGCGACCCGGTCCCTCTTCTCCCGCACGTTGGAGCCTCCGTTTTCCCGGTCTTCGCCGGAGTCGAGGCTGCTGAAGTTCCACACTATCAGCGTCTGCACCAGCAGCACCGTGAGGGCTGCTATCAGGGCGGACCGCGACCGGCGGGCCAACCTGCGAGCACACAAGCCGCCAACCATCTTCGCACAGGGGCTGCACGGAGCTGGAGGAGCGTCTGTGGCTGTGCGCAGCGCGACGGGAGGAAGGAGTGGAAGTAGAGGAGGAGGAGGAGGTGGGGGTGGTGGGGGAGGAGGAGGGAGGCTGAGCTTTTTACAGTGGCGGAGGCGAGGAGGAGCGTCGAGAAGGAGAGGCACAGGGCCACCGTGTGGTGAAACTGGGTGGGAGGATGTTCTCGGTGCTCCAGGCTACTCTGTCTGTTCTCTGTGTGTGAGGAATTACGCTCTACATTTACATCTGTCCAAGAGGGGGGATTCCGATAATGACCAAATACCTGCAAACGTTGAAATGTGCAATGCGTAATAATGGCACTATTCCAAGGCATCAGAAGCTTATTATTGGGCCTCCAGGGGGGTTCTTGACAGACATGCTGATCTCTCCCAACAGGGGCAGAGACAGGAATTATGGGTCCCCTAATGGGATATTGGGCCTTGAGCACCTTTTAACTAATTCAAACAATCCAATGGATTTTTTTGTAGGGCTTCTCTAACACTGGAAATGTCATTTATAGTGTACACCCCACTGGCTGGATCCCAGCTGGAATCCAAAATCAAAAACATTTCTTCCCTGCCTCCCAGAATATAAATTACAATTGTGTGGTGGAGCTGGTATGAATTCAGAGATTAGCCTCCTGGTTGGGTGTGCCTGGTCACATGTTCATCCTCCTTTGCAGGTAAATGTTAGATGAGGCTCTTCAAGTCGCAGTGCTTCCAGCCACCTTAAAAGCTGCTTCTTCAGTCCCATTGGGGGAAAAAACAGTCTCTTGATGATGGTGTATACGGGCCATAGGTAAAAAATAGTTTAATAAATTATGGAGCTGGTGGATCTCTTTGATCTCAGAATTTCCAAGATCAAAGTTGTAAATTTACGGGGGTAAAAAATAAATATTCTATATTCTCTGAGATTAAATTGTTAAATTTAGTAGAAAAAAAAATCACAAATTTACAAGAATCACATATGAGGTTGATTCAACCTTGCAAAGTGAAGCAGTGTCAAAAAAAACTAAAATGTTCTCAACTTTAATCTCAGAGAAGTTCAGATTTTTTTTTCTCAAAGTTATGACTTTATAATCATAGAGAAAATTTAAGTTTTTCTTCCTTTGAAATTTGTGATTTTTCTCTACCACTTCTCTTAAATTTACAACTTTCATTTTGGAAACTCATACTTTGTTGTATTTTAGCCACGAAAAGAAAGTCATTATATCTTCATGAAATAGGCTTCATCACAGCACATTTCACGTGTAATAAAGAAATACAACTACAACGGCGATTATTTGGCTCATTCATAACAGTGTTTATTGCTCCTCGATGCTCCAACGGACCACATCAATCATATAACCATCATTCCTCTGCCGCTTATCATGATTAAAAAGATGCTACTCCAACTCGTGGTCTCCTTGGACCTGTAACTGAATAGCTCACATAAAGTAATTTATGTAGCATAGAAAAGGACACCTGGTAAATGAATCGAATCAAACTTTCAGCTCAACGCCACGAGTAACAGCAGGTAAAAGCTTCTCTGGCAGATACACACTTCACCAAAAAAAAGCATTTTGTTTTTTGCTTCGTTTGTACAGTCGGACGATGTTAATGCATCCAATCTTGGTTTAGTGCACACCTCTGAAAGCCCACTCATCACACATTATATCCAGTGTTATATTTCCTTCGATATATTGAATATACAAAAGGATGGCAATATTTATACTCAATGAGGAGACATTTTCCCATGATAATTATGCTGTCGGATTCACTGTTTGGATTATAAAAATAAAATGTAAATCAAAGTGCTAAACGTCTGTGGAGGTCCTGCCAAAACTTGCATTGTGTGCACGAATAAAAAACCCAAAAATGTATTGTTGCTTTTTCAAAATCAACAAGCGTTGCCATAATCATGTTAATTATAATAAGGTTGCACTTCAGAGCTCAAGACCACCAAGTGTGTGTAAGTGTGGGACAGACCATCTAACTTTTATCAACTTCATGCCATCAGAGACTTGGTGCTCTTTTAAATAATTTACATGCTGAGAACAAGTCTGAGCTCTTAGAGACTTCATTTCGATACAATTAAAATTATGACATTTCAATCTATAATTTTTACTTTGATCAACTGTTTATACATACTGAGCCTGGAAATAAGACTCACGAGAGGAGGCTGCAGAGAACAGCAGCAGAGCTCTCTACATGAAGTTACTCGCTGCACTTTAGGACAGTGGGAGCTGAGAGTCTAAAAATTCTGTAAAATTCTGTAAAATTTTCATCCAAGTCCACTTTATATATTATGTCATGAATTTCACTGTGTCACACCGTTTTTTTTGGCCACACTCACACATTCAGATATTCCATAAATGATCTCTTAAAGCCCCTGAAAACATAGTTTCTTAACCAGATTTTTATTATGAGCGATGGTTGTCCACATGAAAACAAAAATAACCTCCTGGTAATGAGAGTTAAGAGATTTCTGGAGAGATTTCTCCGGGTTTTTGACCTCGCCGTTCTCACTCGTTTGAAATTGGCCGGGCTCCATTGGGAAAAAAAAGGTGATGTCACATACTTCTGTGCACCAATCAGACTTTAGCAATATTTGATTCAAAATGGGATGACAGTTGTGAGGTTGTTTGTTTATTTATTTTTTTGCACTCAAATATCATCAAACCACAATCCGCCACACAACAGATGAAGCTCTGATGAAGATCACCTTCATGCGTTTTAAATATTAAACTTAATAAATAACATTAAGGATGTTTTCTATCCAAACTTTTCCAAATTGTTGCTTATTCAGAAAACACCAGAAAACCCAAGGCTGCATACATTTGGTGTTGCTCCATTATTTCTGAGACCAGGAGATTTCTGCGAGTTTCCCTCGGATATTCTGTCCAATTTGACTGTGTGACAATGTTTGATGCGCTTGACAAAATGCAATGTGAATAATAACCGAACCGAATGAAAAATGCAACAATGCTGCGACTTCACCCCCAAAATGCACCGAGTCCACCGAAGTATAGGTGTGAAAGCGCTTGAGCGACACCTTTTCACATTACATGTTGTCATTTGATCCATTGTTTATATAAAAATATTAGTGCAGCATCAAAGCCTGGACACACTACACCAAGCCCCCCCCCCACCCCATGAGGAAACTATAGTCCTCACTACCCTGAGTGACAACTGGGACGCTGTGATATCGATCTAAAGGCTTTGAGCCCGCTAATGTTAAAGCTCCCCCAACCGTAACATTGGCTTCGCCTAATCACTCAAAACAGACATCTGTGTGATGTTAAGGTTACAGTTTCATCTGCCTCATATTCAAACAAGAACCGGAGCTTTTAATGAAGGCTGCTGTACTGTGAGGGGAATGTTTTCCTTTTACCAAGATCTGACACACGAGGGATGGTTACATCAGACTCTGTGTGTTGGTAAATGAAAGAAGAGACTGCCTACACCAAGCATTTATCATGTTTACTCTTTGCTGTTGAATAAGTTATTGAGCTTTAGGCTACTAAAGTCTACAGATGGGATAAATGACTATTAGCCAACAACAAAAAAAAAAGAAATTTAAAAGAGGTTTGAATTGACTGCAGGAGGAAAAACTAAGAATTGATGTACTCACTATTGCGTTTGTGTCTTTGTTTCATGCTCAGAGGTAGACCTTGTGCAGACACAGGATATGTATGGTATTATTTACCACTAAAGAAAGATAATACACCCAACACTTCATTTAATAATGCTGGAAACTCACTGGCACTTATGGAGGCTATTCATGGTAAAAAAAAACTTTTTTTGTTTCTGAGCAACAAGCCATTGAGGTGAATAAATAAGATTGTAGTCCTGACACAGACAGCAGATATAGCAGATATAGCTTTCTGACACATTGATAGCTGGTTACATGTTGAATGACGGGCAAGATAATGTAATTGGGGGAGGAAAACAAGAAAATTGCTGGATGCAGCACCAGACAAAGTTTAGCATATACGAAGCCTTGGGAAGTAAATTAGTGGCTGCTGAAACACAGAAAAAGAAGTTATTATTTTGAGCAGCGCACTGTGGTTTTCATCTCTCAACTGACACACAGACAAAGCATAGTATGCAAAGCCCAAAACAACAGCTCTATAGGAGACAAAGGCAGATATTTCTCTCGGAGTGCGCTGACCTTGTGGTTCTCAAATCGACGAGGCAATTAGACATTCCTGCCATTTCCAGAATTACGTCGGGGCTTTTTACAATAGCAGTTCGTTTTCAGCTTAACTGTGAGTTAAGCTTATCCCTGTGCCCTTCTCCAGTATCAGAGAGTCGGAATAAGAAGCAATCGAGCATGTCTATCCAAACTTAGGCAAAATAAGAAGGGAGCAATTTGTTCATGTCGCCCATTTCCATCACATCACAGGAATATAGGGCTGCAGGATTGTAGCACTTGTCAAAAAGAAGAGTTGCTGAAGTATTCTGTCATCCATGTCCAAGTGTTTAATCTGTATTCTCATCACACTGCTTTCTTAAAGTGTTTAGCATTTGAATTGCAGCACAAATTATTAACTTGGTGGTATTTCTGCAGGCAAACAGAGCCAACGCTGCGGAGATAAGGCTGCATAGACCACAGACAGATAAATGTTGAATTTCAAAATGTCTCAATATGCTCACAGACACTCCAAAGATATATTTGAGCATCTTATAAATGTTAATTCTCACTTCATCAGGGAGAGTGAGGGACTGCAGAAGGGAGGAGAGAGGGAGAGCGCCTGCAAACGAAAGAAATGTAAAGTTGCTAATTACGGCAGAGATGAAAGGGGGGGGGGGGGGGGGGGGGGGGAAAGAGGGAAAAAGAAAAAAAAAAGAGAAGGGAAAGGGGCGGGAGGGGGGGGGGGGGGGGGGGGGGGGGGGGGGGGTGCACGCGTAAATGAGAACCAAATGAAAGAAGAGCAAGATGAAGAACGTTTAAAAGACAAAACTACATGTAATTGGAAAGCAGGGGTGAGAGAATGGAAAACATAATCAAATCCCGCCTATAGGTCTACTAAATTAGTAAAGAGCAGACGGGAGATAGGTGAGGGCAGAGAGCGAAAAAACTAAACATTTATGAACTCAATGTAAAGAGATTAAAGAGAGAAAAAAGGAATTGCTCTTCCTCCTCTGGCAGCAGATTCATGTCTTCCTCTCTCATTAGCTCTAGCTCTGTTGCTTAGGGGACCGACTGTCGCCACGACAATGGTTACCATTCCCTGTGGCAACAAATGCTGATTTTAATTAGAGCTGACCTCTTTGTCACTCAGAGAGACGGACACACACACATGGACTGACCAGGGAGATTCATGCAAGCGTGCTCCCCGTCCTCACAAACACTCCGGCTGAGTGTTCTGAGCTACAAATAACAGCAAGACGGAGCGGTAGACAGCGAGACAGCTGGTGGAGTGAGTCTGGGACAGGAGAGAGGAACCCGGGTGGGCGAAGCACAACATGACTGTCGACGCCTGAGGCGTCCCGCTGTAGGACACTCTCATGCATTTGGTGTTTTATGTAATCAGGCAGCGTGCTGACTGGAGTGCAGTATAACACAGCGAAACACAGCAGCAGACAGGTGTCCTTGACAGCGCTGCCTCGGGGGACCAGAGGGAGCCTTTTTTCTCCCACTGTGATACGACAAGCGACTAAAGAAGCAGACGTGGTTTGTACACGGCTGATGATATGTACGCACAGGAAGGGAGAAAGACTTTGACATGTTTTTTTTTTGTGGAACTGCAAAAAAGCTACTAAAAGTTCCATGTTAGAGCTGATACAATTTAAGACGGCCAAGGGCACAACTATACTGGTGTGAAGCTAAAACCCCTCCCCCAAAGAACAATTGTTCAATCATGGCTTAGCAACTGGAGCTATCGATTTCTCCACATTTGCACGGGTTGCTAATACATGAGAAATGAGAAGCCTTCTCTTGCTATTTTTACCTCACTAAGAAATGAAAAAAACCCACCGTTTAAAAAATTACGGTAAATCTGCCACCATATCACCGTGAACTTCATGTGTGCCAGTTTAGAACGGAAAGACGGACAAGTGTGGCAACATTAACTGAGGGGGGAGGGGCTTAGCTAACGGTCAGTTAGCAAAAACTCTTGGGAGGCTCATTGCTTGACGACCGATCCCAACCTTAACCATTCGAGGTCAATGTCTAACCTTGAGCATCTCGCTAGAGTTTCGCAAATTGTGGGGTTACCATCTAGACACGACCTTAAACTGGGGCTGTTTAGAAAATCATTCACTTCTCCCTACTCACTATCAAAGGAGTTCTATGTCGAGGACTATATAGTGAGCTCACTGGCAAAATGAAGAAACTTTCAGACACTACTCAGGTCATTTTCTTTGCCAGATCAACGTCGACTGGTGGACCATCCATGATAAATACCAACATGCATCCTTTGTGATAAATACATGGTATAATATTCATTTCAACAAATCAATAAATACAAAGTACTTAGTCGGCGTCTGTGTTGTGATGCGCTGCTCCGCTCACATTAAACTTTTTTTTTTTTACGCTTCACATTTCATGGATTTGGATTGCGCATTTTTCCAATACTACTTTTCACGATGCAATTTGGGATGGGGTATACACACTGTACATTCAAGCAGCACTACAAAATGGCTAACTTACTATATAGTATGGATATGGGACACAAATAACTATTTGTTATTCCTGAGCACCCAACACCACGGTCACAATGGCCACTGCCAAGTTGTTAAAATGTCAAAGGTGTTGGACCAAAATATATGTACAAGACACATCCTTGACGGGACAGTGCCATTAGCACACTGGTGACAGCTCGATGTTGTGATCGGCTCATTTGGTAGCTGAGTCTGGTGATTTGAAGTCAGTTACCTTATCCCATAGGGCGTGAGGCTGTATGTCAGCTTCCACTGGCACGTGTGCACATGTGCGTGAATGTGAGCGTGTTTCCTGAGGAAATGGATGTATTCTGGGATGCTAAGCTTTTCTCACATCCGACAGCTTATCCTGGAGGAACACAGCACTTCTTATCAGGTACAAAGCTGAAATCACCACCAGGGAAAACAGACCATCCAGTACAATGTGAAGCCGCAGCTTCAAAAGGGCAAACGGATAAGAAAAAATGAAGCCTGCCAAAAAAACATTTCTACAAGATATCCAGTAGCACCGAGTGTTTTGTTAAGTGGGAGACCATCAAAAGATGTCTAAACATATTTGCACATCAGAGCGGACATTAGCTGTGTTGTCCATATTTGTAGGATTACGGGGTTTTATGCGTGTTTTATTACTATAGCAACCATTTTTGGTCCTTATGTCCAGCAGACAACTGTCAGGTTAGTAGAAGATCAGCACATTACTGTTACAGGTCCAGGCTTGTGTTGCTAAGCAACAAACACTGCACATGTTGCGTACGCTAGCAAACGCTCACACGTCTTGAGTGAATTTTCTTGTTGACTTACCTGGATAAGAAGATCTATACTTTGGCATGATATACATAGTTAAAGAACAGCACAGGCTAATTTGAGTATTCTCCTGTTGTTGCAATCAATCCACCAGAGTATTTTCTATATTCAGAATCTCTACTTTTAATCCTCCTTGAAGTCATAGACTCCTGTGTTTCCAGAAAAATAAATCATGTGTGATGCTGTATTGGGGGTTGTTTCACCTAGAGTTTCGTATTCCTGTAAACTGGGGACACATGACTAATGTCTCAGGCTCATTTAAAGCATAATTAGACATCTTTAGTTGCTTCTAAAGAGCATCACCTGTGTGGTGTTAAGAAATAATTTACATCGGGAGCAGTGTAGACAGCATACAGAATCTATTTTTGTTTCCTTTATCCTCCACCTGCGAGGATGCGAGATGTGCTATTTAGTCTTTTTCGCTATTTGAGTTTTTGACTCTACTTCACACTTTTAGAGAGCTTCCAGTGGCAGTGAAGAGGCAAAACAAAAGTTCATGCGAGTGAGAGCACACACATGCACAGGAAATCCAGTCCCTGCAGAAAGAAGCTAATTTGGAAATGATTTCCATTGAAAATATAATGGCTTCATTTAACAGTAAAGCACTACAGGTGTTATTTAAGATGACAAATTACTCAAGGCAGCGTCATTTCAGAGAGGGAATAAGGAAGAATCAGGACTGTGGCCTTCAAGAGAGAAAGGGCGTCTCTATTTCCTGTCCTATTCACATAATTTAATTTGTGGTGGAAGAACATAATCATGTGTAATCTGTGCTCATTTAAAAAAATGTAATAAGTAATAACCCACTGCAAATACATCAGTGGGTTTAGTCTTGTCGTGCGTTAAGGGTGATAGGAAGCAAGTCAAATTACACTGGTATTATCCTTTGGAAATGCTGACTGACAGGAAATGAACAGTTTCTTTCTAAAACAATATTGCTATACCCATTATAGAGTAGCCTATAGGTATAAAAAAAAAAAAACCGCTGGTGAAATCCGAGCAGTCAGTAGAGTGAGATTCATATTTTTCAGCAGCACATATCTAAATGTTAAACAAAACTTCACGATCTGAACAGACCTGGATTACCGACTTTGATGATTACGACTACGATGTCCAGAGTGATTGATCCACAGTTTTTTCTGATAATTGATAAGTTCTTTCTCCTTCTCCCTCGTGGAACAACAAGCACATAACAGAGCTGCAACAGAGTTGCAGCAACTCGGAAAGACAGGGGCTCTCATCGAAATCAAGTGGTCTCCCAACATGCCAACCATCAAACACTGTTCTTCGCTGTCCTACTGGTGTATTTGAGAGAGTTGAGGAGAAAACAAGACTAAAGTGGAGTCTACAGCCATGCGAGCAGCTCTGTGAGGCTGCATTTAGGCACAGTGGCGCTTTGAGCTAAATGCTAACATCAGCATGCTAACTTGAGACAATGCAAACATGCTGATTTTAGTTTAGCCGGTCACTATCATAGTTTAGCATGTTAGCATGCTGACATTTGCTTTTCAGGACTAAAAGTACAGCAGAGGCTGATGGGAATGTCAATAGTTTTTCAGGTATTTGGTCATAATATTCTTAATATTCTTATTTATACTAGTCTTGCATTTTAACACAATTAATTATAGATCCCATTTTTAAGCATTAATTTTATTATTCACATTGTTAAATATTGTATACATATTATTTATATATTACTTATTTCTATCTTATTTCTATATTTATTGTTGCTATATTTTGTAGAATAATGCACATATTTTTACATACTTATTTCTATTTAAAAAAATATATAATTTCTATATGTTTATATATATTTATATTCTAACTCTAACGTAACTGAATTCAATGAAAATGAAATGAAAATGTTATCATGATGGCGATGGATCATCAACGTGATTGAAATTCATCCTGTGGCGAACATGAATGTCTGTACCAGATTTCATTGCAGTCCATACAATCGTTATTGAGACGTTTCACTCAAAACCAAAAAATGTCAACTTCGTGCTGGCGCCAGACGTAAAGTCAGGGGATCATCCTCTGGAGATCATGAAAGTCTGTGTAAAATTTCATCCATTCAATAGAACTATTTTAGTCCGAACCAAAATGGTAGACCAACCGCGACTGCCATGCCACTAACTTGGCTATAAACATTTTGGCTGCAGATGTTTTGGAAAACCCATGGACATCTAAGGTATGTGGTAAATGATGTGAATGACATTTAAACATGTAGCAGCTTTTGTCTGCCAGCCCTCATGCTGTCTACTGAGATGTAATTTGTCGTGGTCTCTGGTTGTCACCATGATGGAATAAAGCCACAGAAGGAGGGCACCTTTAAATCCAACCTTCGCGTCTCCGAGCCAGCGTGTGGGGATATCGTGTCATGTAACCTGTCAATAGTATTAACCTTTGGGGAATAAGTACAGCTCTCTGTAGCTTTACACATATTAATATTGATATTCTATGACCTTACAGCTATTATGTTCGTCCCGAGCCATTCAGTGAACTTCCTCTCCCGGGGACGCATCATTTTACAGAGCAAATTTACCCCTGTGCACCTTCATTAAAGCACTTAATAATGTATCCTTCCCAGATCTAGCCCCTCCTGTTTTTTTTGCTGACTAGACATAATGTAAAGCACAGTTAAATAGGTTTGAATGGGTCTCCATGTCTGTCAGAAAATGACTTTTTGTGCATTGATGTCTGCTCCTCTCCTCTGAGCATGAGTTATTCAAATGACATCGGAGCCAGTGGGCAAATGGACAGTGTGTGACCGCTGTGTAAAAATGTAAATAGGAAGATATTGTATTTCATATGACCTGGCTTCTTCAGAGCCAGGCTGTGCACAGTATTTCTATAACAAATGAAATCATCACCACACAGGGTGGGGATACTTTAACCTTAAATAAGGTTTTGGTATTTTTCTATCACAGTCTTATGCATGTGAAAGTCAGATATATTGGCACGTGCATCAAAGTACCATATACATAATATACATACGTATTTGTGTCATTTTAAGCTCAGTTTTTTGTACAAATTAAATGAAATATAATGTGTTAATCAGTGTGCTGGTAAGTGGATCGTGTTACCTTTGGGCCAGGCTAGCTGTTTCCCCCTGTTCCCAGTAGAATCTTTACGCTAAACTAAGCTACCTGGCTGCTGGTGGTAGCCTCACATTTATCAGAGCGACATGAGGGTTGTCTCAATCTTCTTATTTAACTCTCAGCAAGAAAGCAAATATGCATTTTCTTAACAACAGTAGGTATTTAATATAATGCATAATGGACAAAATAACAGCAAAAAAATAAATAATAACTATGACATCAAAAACTGCCACTAAGCTGCTTTTGAACCTTGCAGACATCAAGCCTGAATTACCAACTGGGCAAAGTGGGCAATTGTCCTTGGGCCCCGGACCCTGAAAGGCCCCTACAGCCCCAGTGTCACTGTATGCCGATTGGTTTTGGTAACTTAATAAATTGCCAATTCGTCAGAGAATTGACATCACTAGTACAATCTGAACTAAGGTGTGTCTGGCATTATTAGCTAAATGTTGTGGCTGTATCTTGTAGAGGGCCTTTGTGTCAAAATCAAGTTTTATCAGCTTCATTATTTCAGTTTATATTGGCCTACTGGCTTAAATATGGCTTTATTAAATCCAATTACCAAAACCTAATGTAAATGAAGTTTTATTCCAGCATAGGAGGAGAATGCCCAAAGGGTTTCATGTGGGGGTGTCACAAGGGACTGCATAACAGAGTAGGTCAACATTTGCTTTCTTGCAGAGAGTAAAAAAAGTAAGATCAATACCCCTCTCAGCTAGCCTGGCTCTATTTTAGGTTGACACAAAAACAATCATTAGATAAACTGATGCTTCTGGTTAAAGTTAACATGGCGGGAGGGTACGCCCAGTTCAAATAGTTACTTAGTACATCAAAGCCTTTTTTCTCCGTTTCGACTTTTCAAAGGTTCAACTTTTCTTCCCCAAACGACACCACACAACCCTGATTTAAACCCTGATTTTCTTCATATGCACTCAGCTCCCGGCTGATTCTTTTCAACCGTCTTCAAGGTTAAGAGTTTTTCTAACCATCCCCTGGTCTGCAGCAGTAGCAGCAGCTCTGTCTTCCTTTTCTCCCACCTCTCTTCATCTCGGGGGGCTCCACTTCCAGCCCCAGGGCCCTTTGCTCTTGGGGGCTGGCGCAACAGAAGTAGCTTGTCTGCATCTTCAAACTCAGTGAACATTTCTTTCCTTCACTGCTCCCCACAGTCCTCTGTGACCAAGCAACCTTGTTAGATTGGTAAAAATAGAAACACCCAGCGTTGATTTGAGAGAAGCAAGAGACTGTGTTTATAAAAAATAAAAAATAAAAAGGCAGAGCGAGGGAGAGGAGGCAGGTAATGAGGGAGAGAGAGCCTGGGAAATATATGTGCCAGATACAGAAAGCCCTCAGAGCGGCCCAACTTTCAGCTGCGTAGGTGAGAGAGATTATATGCCCCTGCTGGTTTGGCTGATTAGCAATGACCTCTGCGATAGAGGCTGCGACATTGCAAGTGGCAGCCTCTACCTCACTTAGATCATAGCAGATCTCGGATTTGAATATTATAGACAGGCTTTTTCGTTATGCTACTTCTTGTGCCTTTATGTAGGGAAAACGATGTACCAAAAACTGGAGTCATTCCAGGATAAATGTTGCGTTTATTGGTGATTATATGAAATGAAACGCGAAAAATAAAATATACAACAGATGGCCTGAAAGACAAACCGTCCCTCTTGATGTATACAATAAGAACAACCTTGGGGACGACATGCTTCTGAACACGGGAGAGAAATATCACATCCTTTTTCAAAGTTTCATCAACTTCAGATGGAACTAAGGTCAAACTTTAATGCCATGTCTGATATTTTTGGCAAAAGGCGGCACTGCGGAGAATGCCCTGCTGAATTCAGCATTAAAGCACTAATAGTTTCCACCCAACTTGTCCTCAATCAATAAGATGCCAGCGTTAGTGCTTGCTCTCAAATGAATTGGGAATTCATATTGTTTTGTTCCTCCTCCTCCTCCTCCTCACGACTCTCCGCTCTTGTTGTGCTCCCGCTGTTGGAGCTGGTGGTTAACTTTTCCGCCCGATAATGGAGCAGAGTGGACTGCTTATCGATTTGTTTGTCTAGATACAAGTCAGCGTGCGCTCCCGGCTGAGCGTCGCTGTTACATTTCTCGGCATTGTGTGGCGGCCTGCGGCGTCGATGCTTCAAATTAGGGAGTGACAAGGGGGGGCTGGAAAATAGGCCACATGTCAACTAATGACAAACACTGTACATTTTCAGCCAATTTGTTTTCTTTGTGCGCTTGATGAGGTCAGTGATGAATTTAATCTATGAAGTGCCCCCTCGCACTGACGACGAGCAATAAGTCTTTGGCAGGGAGCGCTGCGTGCATAAGGTTGGTCTTCCTCAGTGAGCATTGTGATGAATGGGAGCTATTATAGTTGATGCATGTGATTTCTGCGCCATGTGGACTGCTAATATTGGCCTGACCCCACATTCATATGTGTTTTTTTTCACGCAGCCCTATGTCCCTCGCTTGCTCTGGGTTACCTGAAAAAGAAGAAGTTTGGTTCATCTGATATCCAGGTGGCTCGGCTCCAGCAACGGGGCAAAGATCTATTATGCGATAATTGTAGTTGCCTTTTAGCCACAGGAGTGCAGGTGCATGTGCTCAGAGGATGGCATATGGAGGGGTGTGTGTGTGTGTGTGTGTGCGTGTGCGTGCGTGTGCGTGTTTGTGTGTGTATAAGGGTCGGGGTTGTGGGAGGCTTTCATCCCAGCAGTGCTTTAAGGCCAATATAGCAAATGGCGCGGACTGACCAGCTGCTTGACGTGCTGTTCAACCGCCAGCAATCCCAGACTCCCTCCAGAGCCACCACTGGCTGGCTGCCCATATCTCTCCATCTCTCTCTCTCTCTCCTTTTTATCTCCCCCCCTCCTGCTATCTCTCTACTCCTGTCACGCTGCTATCTTGTCCACCGTCCTGTCACTCAATTACGCTTGCCTTGTCTCTCTTTTTATAAAAAAAAATAAAAAATGGACTCACCTGCTGTCGCTGCTGCTTGTTTCCTGAGCCTGCACATTAGATGGTTGTCTACGTTTGAGACATTTGTCTCCCCCGCCCAAGCCTTCTTTATCTAATTCCTACACTATTGGCGGAATCATAATTGTCTTGACAGTCGTGCGGTGAGAGAGGCCAACCAGTCAGTGCGGACGGAGGCATCCTTACATTTTCACAGATTCAGCGCTGTCAAGGTCCTCCTGTCCTTAGCCCACAGCCTCTGGACACGGCTGGTCCTGTTGTCTGAGCAGATTAGCACAGCGCAGCACAGCAAAACTGTGCTCTAACAGTAAAAACACATGTTGCGGACACATGCACGCCAACACAGTATGAGCACACGGACATGGACTGTAACAAGGGCGAGTGCCAGGTCGCCGCGGTGCTGCAGGATGCCCCCTGTCTCTCCAACCTGGCAACGCAGGCCATAAATAGGATAAGATGATTCTTGACTTTTTGACAGGCTGAACCAAAGCTGTGTTTTGGGTTGGAATATGGTTATTTGATGAGTCAGTCCAGCTGAGCATCTCTCGCCTTGGCAAACGACTCTCTCATTAATCTGACAGACAGCAGTCTATTTCTGGTCAGCGCGCAGCGGCTTTTTGGAGTAGAAATTAAGCACATCGTTTTATTATCTGTTGAATCTGAAACTGAGGAACAATTTGCACTCGCGAGGCTTTGCAAACATAAACAAACAACAGCTGTGTTCATGCAACTGTTGGAGTCTGCTTTGCTTATAAATGACGTCCAGTTTAGACGTAGCCATTAAAATGTTGTGCATCACATCATGCCCAAAGGAGATTATTTTACCATCAGAGGCGTCTATAATAGGAGCAGTAGTAGAATGAGCTCAGATCACCATTGTAAAAACAAGCCAAATGATAACAATTACAAGAGACAAAACAAGCTCAGCATTCAAGTATAATAGATTAAAAGCATTCTGCTGTCACATGGAATGAAATATAAGTATAATCAACATATTATGCAGCCAATAAACAAGTGCAAAAAACTCCCTTTTGGGAAGAGTCTTGATGCATTTGAAAGCACTGTGAACACTGTGCACTGATCTGAAGATCACAAATCAAGAAACATACATATATAATGTTGCTGTATATATCTGACATGGTATATTCAAATAGTAAAATGTCTGTGGGTTTTGTGCGAATAATCTTTAGTCTATTCTTTTATATTTTCTGTGAAACCAGAATATAACTCCTTGGTGCTTGTGTAGGTGTGTGAATAACTCCTGCATTGGTGCAAGGAGCTGTAAATCTTTGGTTCTGACTAATAATGTTTTTACTGTAGTTTGAGTTGTGCAATATTTGAGTGGGCGGGAACAAAATTATACTCCAACAGTCTTACAGGCAATTAACCTGTCAGTATGTCAAACCATGTCATGATTTACCAGGGTAACAAACAGAGTGCTGTGTTTGCTACCTATTGGTGAGTTTTGACAGTGTGGTGGATAACTCAGCCACTATTGAGTGCTAATGTTAGCGAGCTAGGCTAACACTTGGAAAGTGGTGGATGGATAGTCACTTTCTAAGTGGAATACAAACTTAACACCACACAAAAGTATGGAGTCATAGGAGTGACATAAAAACATCCATCCATCCATCCATTTTCAACCGCTTATCCGGGGTCGGGTCGCGGGGGCAACAGCTCCAGCAGGGGGCCCCAAACTTCCCTTTCCCGGGCCACATTGGCCAACTCTGACTGGGGGACCCCGAGGCGTTCCCAGGCCAGTGTGGAGATATAATCTCTCCACCTCGTCCTGGGTCTTCCCCGTGGTCTCCTCCCAGCTGGCTGTGCCTGGAACACCTCCCTAGGGAGGCGCCCAGGGGGCATCCTTACCAGATGCCCGAACCACCTCAACTGGCTCCTTTCTACGCAAAGGAGCAGCGGTTCTACTCCGAGCTTCTCTCGGATGACTGAACTCCTCACCCTATCTCTAAGGGAGAAGCCAGCCACCCTTCTGAGAAAACCCATTTCGGCCGCTTGTACCCGCGATCTCGTCCTTTCGGTCATGACCCAACCTTCATGACCATAGGTGAGAGTAGGAACGAAGATAGACCGGTAGATCGAGAGCTTTGCCTTCTGGCTCAGCTCTCTTTTCGTCACAACGGTGCGGTAAAGCGAGTGCAATACCGCGCCCGCTGCTCCGATTCTCCGGCCCATCTCCCGCTCCATTTTCCCCTCACTCGTGAACAAGACCCCTAGGTACTTGAACTCCTTCACTTGGGGTAAGGACTCATTCCCTACCCGGAGTAGACAATCCACCGGTTTCCTGCTGAGAACCATGGCCTCAGATTTTGAGGTGCTGATCCTCATTCCAACCGCTTCACACTCGGCTGCGAACCGATCCAGTGAGTGCTGAAGGTCACAGGCTGATGATGCCAACAGGACCACATCGTCTGCAAAGAGCAGCGATGAGATCCCAAGCCCACCAAACTGCAACCCCTCCTCCCCCCGACTACGCCTCGATATCCTGTCCATGAATACCACAAACAGGATTGGTGACAAAGCGCAGCCCTGGCGGAGGCCAACACCCACTGGGAACGAGTCCGACTTACTGCCGAGAACCCGGACACAACTCTTGCTTTGGGCGTACAGGGATTGGATGGCCCTCAAAAGCGCCCCCCTCACCCCATACTCCCGCAGCACCTCCCACAGTATCTCCCGGGGGACCCGGTCATACGCTTTCTCCAGGTCCACAAAACACATGTAAACCGGATGGGCATACTCCCAGGCCCCCTCCAGGATCCTTGTGAGAGTGAAGAGCTGGTCCGTTGTTCCACGGCCAGAACGGAATCCGCATTGTTCCTCTTCAATCTGAGGTTCGACTATCGGCCGAACCCTCCTTTCCAGCACCTTGGAGTAGACTTTACCCGGGAGGCTGAGCAGTGTGATACCCCTGTAATTGGCACACACTCTCTGGTCCCCCTTTTTAAACAGGGGAACCACCACCCCGGTCTGCCACTCCTTAGGCACTGTTCCCGACTTCCACGCAATGTTGAAGAGACGTGTCAGCCACGACAGCCCCTCCACACCCAAAGCCTTCAACATTTCTGGACGGATCTCATCAATCCCCGGGGCCTTGCCACTGTGGAGTTGTTTGACTACCTCAGTGACTTCCACCAGGGAAATTGCTGATGATCCCCCATAATCTTCCAGCCCTGCCTCTATCAAAGAGGGCGTATTAGTGGGATTGAGGAGTTCCTCAAAATGCTCCTTCCACCGCCCGAGTACCTCCTCAGTTGAGGTCAACAGTGTTCCATCCCTGCTGTAAACAGCTTGGATGGTCCCCCGCTTACCCCTCCTGAGGTGCCGGACAGTACGCCAGAAGCACTTTGGTGCCGACCGAAAGTCCTTCTCCATGGCTTCTCCGAACTCCTCCCACACCCGCTGCTTTGCCTCTGTCACAGCCGAGGCCGCTGCCCTTCGGGCCTGTCGGTACCTTGCAACCGCCTCTGGAGTCCCCCGTGATAACATATCTCGGAAGGACTCCTTCTTCAGTCGGACGGCTTCCCTGACCACCGCGGTCCACCACGGTGTTCGAGGGTTACCGCCCCTTGAGGCACCTAAGACCTTGAGGCCGCAGGCTCCCGCTGCAGCTTCAGCAATGGAAACTTTGAACATTGACCACTCAGGCTCAATGCCCCCAACCTCCACAGGGATGCCAGAGAAACTCCGCCGGAGGTGTGAGTTAAAGGTCTCTTGGGTATGGGCCTCCTCCAGACGTTCCCAGTTCACCCGCACTACCCGTTTGGGCTTACCAGGTCTGTCCAGACTCTTCCCCCACCCCCTGACCCAACTCACCACCAGATGGTGATCAGTTGACAGCTCCGCCCCTCTCTTTACCCGAGTGTCCAAAACATGCGGCCTCAGATCAGATGATACGATTACAAAATCGATCATCGATCTTCGGCCTAAGGTGCTCTGGTACCATGTACACTTATGAGCATCCTTATGTTCGAACATGGTGTTTGTTATGGACAGCCCATGTCTAGCACAGAAGTCCAATAACAAACAACCACTCGGGTTGAGATCAGGGAGGCCGTTCCTCCCAATCACGCCTCTCCAGGTGTCTCCATCGCTGCCCACGTGCGCGTTGAAGTCTCCCAGTAGAACTATGGAGTCCCCTACTGGAGCCCCCAACAGGACTCCATTCAGGGTCTCCAAGAAGGCCGAATACTCTGAACTGCTGTTCGGTGCATATGCACAGACAACAGTCAGAGTTTTCCCCCCCATAACCCGTAGGCGTAGGGAGGCGACCCTCTCGTCTACCGGGGTGAACTCCAACGTAACGGCACTCAGCCGGGGATTTGTGAGTATCCCCACACCCGCCCGGCGCCTCACACCCTGAGCAACTCCAGAGAAGAATAAGGTCCAACCCCTATCCAGGAGTACGGTTCCAGAACCGAGACTGTGCGTAGAGGAGAGCCCAACCAGATCTAACTGGTAGCGCTCCGCCTCCCGCACAAGCTCCGGCTCTTTCCCCCACAGAGAGGTGACGTTCCACGTCCCCAGAGCCAGCCTTTGCTGCCCAGGTCTGGTCCGTCGAGGTCCCCGACCTTCACTGCCACCCGTCTGGCAATGTACCCGACCCCAACGGTTCTTCCTGCGGGTGGTAGGCCCACATGATGGAGAGGGGGGGGGTGCCACGTAGCTTCTTCGGGCTATGCCCGGCCGGGCTCCGTGGCAAACCCGGCCACCAGGCGCTCGTTGACGGGCCCCCCTTCCAGGCCTGGCTCCAGACGGGGGCCCCGGGCTTCCTCCGGGCAGGGTCACACCTCCTCTTTTTTGTTGTTGCATTGGGGTGTTTGAACCATTCTTTGTCTGGCCCCTCGCCTGAGACCAATTTGCCATGGGAAACCCTACCAGGAGCACTAGGCTCCCGACAACACAGCCCTCAGGTTCATAGGAGCACCCAAACCCCTCCACCACGGTAAGGTGATGGTTCTCGGAGGGACATAAAAACAATAAATCTGTAAAAGAATAAAAAAATAAATGTGGAATTATAAAGAGGAATAAATAAGTAAATTAAAAAAAGCAAACATAAAAATAACTAATAAATACAAATTGTTGAAACGTAAAAAGATACGTAAATCAAAGAATAAATAATTGTGGAAATACAAAGACGAATAGCAAAAATATGAAAAAATTTAAAATAATAATTATTAGCATTTTCATTTATTTTCACATTTATTTGTCTGTTTATTTCTATAATATATATCTATTATCAATTTTTTTTCTGTGCATCTTTTAATTTTCTTTTTTTAATATAATGGCAGTTATTTATTTTGATCCCTTTAATTTTCCTTATTCTTTTCCCTATTGCTTTTGCTTTTCTCGATTGCCTAACAACGCTAACTCTCAAACATCAGCCAACAGCTGCCATGGGAAATGCTGTTTCCTTAAATATGTCAGAAAATCTGCTCAATATCATTAGGGCTATAGTTTATTAAAAAAAAAAATGTACAGAAAAAGTGAGTAGAATTCAAACTTCCCTTTGCCTTTAATTTACAGGAGAGGATGAGTGATCAGTATTAAGCGCTGATGAAAGTGACTCCGTCTTTATGTTTCGGTTGAGGCCATCTCCACTCCAATTTGCCAGCTGCGACTTTTAAGGCAGGCTGAGCGCGTGTCGCTAAATTGTTGTTGTTGTCTCTGACTTTGAAGCAAGGTAATGACACAAACATCACTCAAAATGCAATTACACCCACCCATTTCTTTTTGAGACCCAATGGAGTGTTAAAGTGAATGAAGGGAAATGTAGTGTGAAACCAGTGAGGCTGCATGGGCCGGACTAATGAAAGCCACAAATGGTTGGACAGGAACCAGTCTGTTCAAGAGGAACACACACACACACACACACACACACACACACACACACACACACACACACACACACACACACACACACACACACACACACACACACACACACACACACACACACACACACACACACACACACACACACACCCCTCGTCCTCCACTTCTTCTTCTTCTTTTAAAAGTCACATCATGCTGATGGAGTGAGAGAAAAGTGAAGTGAGTCAAAGTCAAACGGGAAACAGAGAGGAATTGAAGATGTTTTACAAGTTAACGAGCACTTTTTTATATGAGCTGGGACTCTATCCCAGGATGTGTTGTTATAAAGGGGGCATGACTTGAATGTGGATGCTCTGCTAAATGAGCTGTAGAAGATGTTTGAGTGTGTGTGTGTGTGTGTGTGTGTGTGTGTGTGTGTGTGTGTGTGTGCTGGGGGCATGTCACTATTAATTCCTTTCACTTTAGGCACTGTTTTAAGTTACAGGCACAAGCAGCGTTCTCTTACATGCTGCAAACCGCTGAGTGTGCAGAGACAGCTTCAGTCGTTTTCTCCAGAGGGACGAGATATATACACAGAGACAGCGAGAGAGGAGAACTGTGGAAACATGGTGCATACAACACAGTGGAAAACAGAGAAAAATATAGAGATATGGACAAACTAATAAGGGAAGAAAATACTAAGAGAAGGCGGCGCATCGCTGCAGAGAAGCCGGCCTTTGAGAAGCACCAAGGGAGAGAATGGAGAGAATAGCCTGTATTGTTTTCTCTTCCCTTTGATTTTCTGCCCTCAGCAATAACAGCCTCCTCCATACACACGCACACACATACACATACAAGCACGTACACATATATACAGTGGCAGAAACACTCAGGGTTTGTTCTTCCTGTAACCAAAGATATTTCCATCTGGTTTTTCTCTCTGTCTGTGACCAGAAAAAAAAAAAAAAGAGAGATGTTTGCCCTTCCATTGTTGCTTCTTAAGGTCTGTTATGTCTTCCAGGGATGAAATAAATATCTCTCTAAGCACCGTTTAACAGCTAATATTCAAGACACTAAGGTTTCAGTCTGTGCCACGGACACTGACGTTAAAGCTAAGCATCTATCACAGAAAAATAACCAGCATTGTTTGAAAAACTCGCTGTGCTGAAACACTAGTATAACCTTCTGGATAACCTTCTCTGCTCCATAATCCAAACAAAGATGGAGGCCAGAAAGGACATATAACATGAACCAAAAAAGTGATATTTCACTATCAGTACTATTGGTATATATATTGATGTCTCTTTCCAATGTTTTATATTTTCATACAAAAGTCTTGGCCTTTATTTTATAAGAGCAAGGACATATATTATTTCCGGATACGTGTACCTGAATAAAACAATACAGTTGCAACAGGTCAGGTCTTGTATCATGCAACAGACACAATATGCATGTCTTTCAGAACAGCGGTAAATGTTTGTTAAATTACCTACTGAGATTTTCAAAGATCACAAAGACAGAGGTCGAGGTAGGGAGGGAGAGTGTCAGTACACTGAAGATCTAGAACGCATCGAGGATCATAAGCTGGTGAGATCTCAAAGTAAGTGAGTGGATTTAGAGCTATACGAGTTAACTTCAATATCTAACCCCGATCTTTGGCCAAACGGAACTTAACGCAAGTGAACTTGATGCAACACGAATCCAAACCAATCACCAACAGACCAAAGAATTTCACTCTGCGACTCACAAAGAAAAAAACATTCAACTCTTGCCAGGTAGCCAGGTTTCCATTCAAATGTAGTATGACAAATTCTTACCACATTTTTATGCTTGTTTCCATCCACTACCATTATGTGATTATTTAGAGTTGGTCAATGGAGATAAGAAGTGGGCCAGGTTGTGCCAATTCTCCAGTTGGAAAAAAGGTTATCCCGTTGCAGAAGATGAATTAAAAGAGCGTCAGTCGAACCTCAAACAGTAGGAAAAAATGTAGAAAACCTCTTGGAAATATGACATTTCTGTTTGTTTTGCGTATGAATGTCCTCCTCACATTAGATACATCAGATCTGAGTGGAGCGATGATGAGACTGTTTTAATGCCACAATTTTTTTGGTCTCTTCAGCGGAGCAGAAGCTTCAATGCACGCTGAAGTCACATGCTTCATGTATGCGATCATTTATTCACTCAATCTATCTCTATTGCAGCAGTTTCTCCACCTCGGCCAAGCATACAAACTTCTTTGTGATATTTCAAGATTTATTTTATACATTTTCGTTGTTTCCATTCAGGTTTTATGCACACATTTAAAATGTGCATAAAAACAGGTGGATGGAAATGCACCGAGGGAGAAACCGAGGATAGCTGTAAGGATCATATAAAGACTTCGGGTCCGTTTCTCGACATCTTTGTGAAGGCCTGGTGGGCCGTGGAGAGATGCCTGGCACGAGGACTGGAAGCTGTGCTTCTGACTGCCAATCTGAGTCTCTGGAGACACCTGATCCCCCCATCCTTCTCTCCCTCTCCTCTCCTCTCATCTCTCCTCTGTCTCTTGTCAGGCGGAGGTGAATGCTCGGGGCTACACGTGTTAAGCAGATGTGTGGGAATTGGAGAGAACATCAAGGTTAAGACGAAAGGTGCACAGAAAAAAAAAAACCCAGGCATCTCCGCTACCTGTGTAAGTATTTATGTGTGAGGGTCTCAACGGAGGAGGGATTTATTTGCATATACAGGTGTGTGCATCAGGTATGTTTTATTCACACACACATGCACTGCTTGCTCATATGCATCTGTGGGCTCATGCATGTCACAGTACAGTATGTTTGTTTTCATATTAGTGTGCTGGTATGTTAAATGAATGGGAATATATTTTGTTTATCATTAAGCTTGAGCACCGAGGGTAACAGTGATAAAAAAAACAAAAAACGACAACTGTCATTTCTATTTTTATCTGCGCACTTATTTGGGTAGTATATTGTAACTATAGTATTTTTGCGTGGGTGTTCATCTGCGCTCATGTATTAGTAGACGTATGCATTCACACATGCTTATGCAAATGCTTTAAATGCATTTTTTATGAGCATATATTATTTTCATGTGGTGTAGAAATCACTATAACTCATCTGTCATGCAGATGCACGGCACGTATCAGCGATGAACCCCCCTAATATAAGGATGTACCATTCATACAGTATCTGTCAGAAGGAGCAGCCTGCTTGCCAGCCAGCCCGAATTTCCGTGTATGTTTCATGAGGATGATGATAGGATGATACAACAACTGTGTTCAGCCGTATAATTTTAACCAGCTTCGAAACTTTCCCCGCTGTGAAGAGGAATCCTTTGATGTCTCCTCAGGTACGGGTGGTGGTGAGACAGCGAGGCTGCTGTATGTTCTGTAGTTCTGAGTTGCCCTGATACCTTTTGTATTGTCTTTTTTCATGGTTGCATTTTTTTTCTTTTATTTCACTATCCAAAATCCTGTAAATAATTCAACGACAACACGAGTTCATTGAGTGACGTAGTGGATAATCTGACAAAAAAAAAAAAATTTAAGGTGTTTTCAGATTGAACGCAAAGTTGTATTTGCGCAAACAAGTGTGTTTTCGCAGTCTTTATTTGTCACAAACAGCATTCAATTTCGAAAAAAGTAAAAAAAACATCTTGCATCTATAAATAGTTATTGATGTTTTGAGTGCGTTTGTTATTGTTGATAATACGTTCCAAAAAGTTAACAAGCATTATGATTTTAATATGTGGCTTAATCCGCGTTATATAAATGATTGTAAAATATTATATAAAGGATTGTAGGAGTGTTTGAAAAAGAACCCTTTACATTTAAGGGTTAAGGCTACTACTTCTACTACCTTAAAGATAATCTTTAAAGATTTGAAACTAGCTTTGTATCAATACAATGCGGGTAGTATAAAGAAGGTTGAACGACGCAAAAATCAACTGGATTACGCGACATTTTGCATTTTGCATCATCCAAATGAGCAAGGAGCTCCAGGCACTGGCAGCACTGAGGTTTGCGCACACCGCCCACAATGCAACTATACAAAGCTGGTTCAGCAAAATTGACCTTAAACGTATATTTCAACAGCTGTGACGAAACCAGCAGGACAGTGAAGCTGACGTCAATCAAGCACACGGCCACACACGGTGCCAAGAAGAGGCCTAAAGCTAATAAGCCAAAAGGGGAAACACCTGTGTCGGTGTACCATTGCAGAGGTTTAATGTTATCAGTCTTTATGTTGGTTATTTTAAATAGAGTAAAAAAATGAAATAATACAAAACAACACATGGCTGTGCGTCACAAACGGCAAGTGTTTGAACCAGACACACGCGAGCTGTAGCCGTGTTAGCTAGCTAGCAATGTATGTAGCAGCAGCAGCAGTGTACGTGTTTGTTTGACGGACTGATTTCAAAACGTACTTACCAGGAAGTCTTTCTCTTGTTTTCCCAGACCCTTGAACAGCTAAATATTTAATGTGCTTTAACAAGTTTAACAAAACTGCCCGGACAGTGAAGGTGATATCAATTAGATTCACTCCCACACAGTCCTGAGAAGAGGGATAATTAGCCAAAAGTGGAAACACCTGTGTGGGTGTACCATTGCTGTTTAGGGGTTTAATATTATCAGTGTTGTTTTCATCTTAAAAAATACGGTTAAAATCTCATTTAAAAATGCTAATACAAAAATCAATGCAAAAAAAAAAATAGGATTATAGTGGGATTATTATGAGTAATTGCCAGCTCGTTTGGATTCATTCCAAAGAAAGGAATAAAATAATTAAGATATTATATTTTTTCGGCTCTTTTGCCTTTATTTGATAGTAGAGCAGAAGATAAACAGGAAAAGGGAAAAGATCGAGTAAACGACATGCAGCAAAGGTCCGCAGGTCAGATTTGAACCTGTACCGCAGCAGCAAAGACTTTGTACATGGAGCACTTTAAGTTTTTAATTTTGCGAAAGGATCTCTTTTTTTATTGAAAACTACAGCGAGCAGTGTCATCTTAAAGCAGGAAACACAACGTTTTGACAATGGGACATAAAATCCAGGTGCAATCAGTTGTAACTGTGCTTAACTGCTTTTTAAAAATCGTATGTCGGGGCAGTGCTCGTCAGTTAGTTTTGAAGTTATTCTGCCCCCTACTGGTCACAATCAATTAATGCAGCTTTAAGATAGATTGTGATAGCTCAGATTCGCTCATCAAAAGATTTACACACTAAAGTTCATCAAAGTCAATGATAATAAACATAAACATAACAACACCTCAAACAACAACTTGAAAATCCCAAGTTTATCATCTCTTGCTTCTGTTCGTCAGCTTTGACAACACAATGTTGATAACTATCAAAGTAAACCTTTGTGACACCAGCAGGTACGGAAGTCTTGTTTTTTTTTATATTTTATCATTTCTGCCTCCCAAATTGGGCAGACAACACTGCCTCTGGAACAGGACTGCACATGGAAAAGTTATTATAAGATTAGTTGTAGTACAGTGTGTGCAGTATGCGGTTTTATCAGTGAAGTTTTGGTTAATTTCCAATGCACCATGCCAAGATAATGGTAATTAGGGAATCAGTGAATCATCTTCTTTCATGATCAGGAAATGCTTGAATTTCATTTTTGAGCCATAAAAGCGCAATTTATTATCAGATGAACTCTCATTTCCTGACTTCCAGATCGAAAACACATCTCCTCATGTTTTGCTGATTACTCACTTTTTATGCTTTAGCAGCGTACACACACACACACACACACAGCATGGATTGTATGTATATACAGGAGATGATAAAACCCACAGAGATGCGCAATATTTTAAATTGTTCATATGTTTATACACACTCTACACACACACACACACACACACACACACACACACACACACACACAC
>CALSCE010003134.1:8030505-8044479 GCA_943593645.1 Bovichtus variegatus
ACACACACACACACACACACACACACACACACACACACACACACACGTATGCCTTGCTTTCTTTTCCTTCCTCAAACATGCTCTATCTGATGGCAAACATCCTAAATACACACACACATGTGCAAAGCTAACATCGCTCTGATATCTTCTGCTGCATAATCAAGCTTGGACAACATAGCAGCAGCATATCATATTCAAATTCCTCAAGTGCCCAGAGTGAATATGGTTTACCAAAGGATATTCATATCTGAGCCGTCCTCTTCTCTTTCCGTCTTTGGAACAAAAGACGAGTTAAACCAAAAGAGCCCAACTTGTCCTTGCCAGACAGACTCAAAACCATGCACTGGTCCCAGCTGTCATTCTGCAGCCATGCGTAGCAGAGACAAACAAACAGTGGGGGCTGCTCAGTCTCTGAACGCAACCCATCGATCATAACACGGCACCGCACATTTCCTGGAAGAGGGAGACAAGATGATGCGGAGAGGGAGACGGTGCACTTGTGTGTAAGTGTGTGTGTGTGTGTGTGTGTGTGTATGTGTGTGTGTGCGTGCGTGTGTGTGTGCGCAGATACAACAGAGGACCGGAAGACATTCTGTAGACATCCTCTGAGGTACCACCCAGACATCTGCCACATCCCAGCGCAGCCTCCTGACGTTTGCTGTGGTCAAAGTTCTCGTTCCTGCGCCCACCACATCCGGGAGGAGGTGCAGCACTGGTGGAGATAAAAAAAATACAGTGGGAGGTTTCGAAGGAGATAGTGGAAGAAATAAATGAAATATGAAGCCCATGGGGACTAAAGACAGGAGGAGATTAAAGGGGTAAACAATACAAGGGGATGGGAAAAGGAGAGGAACAGTGGGATTAGAATCCCAGCGATAAAGCCTTTCTTCTTCTTCCTCTTCCCTCCTCACATCCAGGGGCTATCTTTACTCCCTGCTTCCCCCAGCCCCCTCACCTGCCTCTCCCTCCCCTCACCCACACGCCTCCAGGCTGTCTTTACTCTCATCACCCCACCCTCAGACCTGCAGAAAAGTTCAATCTTTGCATTTTCATTGTGGTTGCCCACACCAACCCCGCGCCTCATGAAAGTTTCATCTCCCTCTCTCATCCTCTCTCTCTGTCTTAGCCTCTCGTCACATATGCATCCGCTGGATCCAGCTCCCCAGGTGAGGAATGATGATGAGAAAGCGCGAGGCAACCAGCAGAGATTTTCCATGCTGGGCTGTACGCTGTACTCTGCTCGGGGCTGAATGAAGACAGCCTTCATGGAGAAAGACTGGAGCCTTCATATCTATGCCACATAGCCCAAAGCAAAGGATGCAGCTGGTCTGATTTGAGGCCTTTTTTTTTTTTTTTGCTTCACTGGTACAAAGATCTTTTGGGAAAATGCCTCCCCGGAGGAATCTGATATATGCTCAAGATACACGTCAGAAATAGCTAATATGACTCTGCAGACACAAACAAAGACTCATTGTGTTACGCCCATGCATGCCAAGTGAATGTATATATGTATTAAAACCTCAGCTGCACAGCCACACATGCACATGTGCACAATTGTAACATTTATTCATGCTCACATTATCACAAAACAAACACTGGCAGGCCAAGCACAGGCCCAGGTTGTGCTATGCCAGCTAGGCTATAAAAAGGACCCCGCGAGCATGGCAGGCATTCGGATTATGAGTACAAGCTTACTTATACAGAAAAAAGTATAGTCAGTGCAATCTTGACATTATGATAATAACGGTAGTTTCAGTTCCACATGGTGAACAGCATGTCCTCTGTAGCATAAAGCCGATCTAGTGTTGATGTCGCTGCAGTCGTTCCTTAACTCAGCGGTTACCAAACTGTTCCCACCCTGGGGGGATGTCGAGACACATGAGTGCTCTGATGGTAAAAGGCTATCAAGATTCGGATTAGTGCTTATTTAGACAACATGTTAAGTAGACGACACGTGGTTCTCATCGAGCAAACATCTTACCCAAAGACAAGAAAGGAAGAGGAAGTGTATCTCGCTCTTCAGCCTTGTGTCTCAGCTTTGCATTTTCATTTGCATGTAAGATAAGCTGTAAGGTGAGAAGAAACATGCAGTTCATGAGACCAAGAGTGTACAGCCATGCTAGCAGCTCTGTGAGACTTACTGTAGGCACAGTAGTGCTTTGAGTTCAGCTCAGCGTGCTCACATATACACATACTCACAATGACACTGCTGACATGCTCATTTTTAGCATAATGTTTATACAAATGTTTACCATGTTCCCCCTTTTGAACACGTCCTTATACCTTAGACAGAATAGGTTTTTGTCATTGACTCTCAAAAGAACATACATGACCGTCGCAGCACCAGCGACAGGCTCACGTTGTGAAACGGCCGCAGTTTTAAACACGTAGTTAACGTTGTGAATTGAAACAAAACTACTTGAATAGGATTAGGAAAAGATCAGGGGTTTGGATTGAAATAAATACGTTTGTTACGTAACTCAGGTTACAAATGTAAGTAAAGTACGTTACGTAAGTTAATTACATTACGTAAGTTATAATAAGTTTGACTCGACCTCCTTCCTATTTTCTTTGTCGCTCTTTCTACTACGCCACCAGACTTCCTCTTTTGCTCCCGTCATAATTGCTAAAAGTCGTCTCCTAACAATAAATGTAAATATCGGTTGTAATAAGCAGCTTGCACAACTTATAGGGTTGTTTGTTACTCCACACCGGAGTAGCTCCAGCTTCATAGATCATTCAAATCACGCTACTTGTCCAAACAAGCAGCGTGACCAGCAGAACGATTGTCCAGTCTGCAGCCGGGACCTGATGTCGCTTCAGATAAAACAACAGAGAGGCTGTAGCAAGCGATCGCTCTCAAATAGAGAAACATCTACAGAGACTTTATTTAGCCTATTTACAGTAGCTCCTTAAACCAGAATGTCAATGTGCAGCTATTACACAGAGTGGGAGGGAGAAAGAGAAGAAAGCCAGATAAACATCACTTACTAAATACCAAATTACCGTGGGCCGTCAGAATTTAGGGGGAAACACTGCTATCATATATCAGGGTGACGGCTGAGTTTCTCCCCGTTAAAACAGGCACGGCTGCCCGTAATGAATCTTAAATGCCAATGCCTACTGGCGATACGGCCTTCACTCCTTCACTTTTCGTTCCTGCCTCTCCATTTCTTTGTTCGCTCTTGTTCACATCCTAGCACCGCTTCTCTTCGCTCTCAATTTCTGTCTCTGTCTCCCTTTAATTCTTGTTCAATTCGGCGTATCATAACTCTATCGTTAGACATCCTGGATGACAGCAAGTCGAAGAACTTTTTTTTCTCTTTCCGAAAATCTCTTTTTATCTTACTTGTTAGTTGCAGTTTTTATTATTATTTTTTTTTAATCACTGGTCTCATATGAGAAGTATTTAAATATACCACGATCAAAAAAGCTTCTTTCTGCATTGCTCTTGTTAAATCTTTGCTTCCATCTACACTTCAGGGACAGATGTGCATTTCGGATTCAAAACCATCGGATCTAATTCATATGAGAATTTACTGTTTGGAATCTGGAAGGGGGGAAATATTAACACTGCTGTTGCAGATTACCGCACAGGAAAGCCCCCACGTGGGCAGGTGGTGCAGATTACCTTGATTCCCCCCCACCCCAAAAAAATTATTTCATTTGGTGAATGGATTTGTGCAAATCTAAGTGTCCTTTATGTGATTACACTACTCAGGTTATACCCCCAGTCAGTACTGTTACATTAATCCATTTGAAATTTAATCCATGCAAAATTTTGCGGCAAAGAAATAATGTGTCTGCTCTATCAAACATCTTCTTGCAGAGTGTTGTAGATATCGGCCGTAGAGATGTCTAACTTCTCTCTAATATAATAAGATAAGATAAGATAAGATAGAACTTTATTTATCCCGTGGGAAATTGTTGTGCAACAGTTGCAATACACAGTGGGAGACAGTATTAGATTCAAAAATGTACAAAAATGTACAAATAATGCAAAATGTTTTATACAAATATGTATATGTAGAAACATTTTAAAATAAGATGAGCTGAGATGGGGTAAGGTGGAATAATGGAACCAGATGGCACAAAAAGTACATTTGAAAAACAGAAATGTCTCTTTCCAGGAATCACGTCCCGGTTACTCAAGATGATCTACAGAACCTTGTTGTGAGCAGTTTTTTTTATGTAGGATCTACTTTCTTTCTACCCAACTACACCTGCCAACCATATCACCGTGCAGAAGGAAGCATGCATCTGTGGAGGAGAGGCTTGTGACAGCTCGAGATGTAAACATTAATGGCGTCCTCCTCGGCTGAGCTGTAACATTACTGAGCTGAGTAGCTGCACAATTGATAAATAGCACTACAGCTAAGAGGAAAAATATGTATTTTTGATTTCGGTCCCTTTAACTGATTTAGAATAGTTGGAGATTTTCTAAATGATCCAGGCTACACAGAATATCTGCAATCTGCAAAACTTCACAGATGTCAAAAAAGGTTCAGTGGTGATGAAGGTTGAAGACTGGTTGAAGGTAGATTGGCCTGCAGATGAGCCAGCAGTCTCCTGCTTTACACAGGGATATTTCATACCATTCTGCACAATGTGCATCATGATCACTGTCCAAGGTGCTGGAGATGTCTGACTGCCGGACAGTCACACTGATCAGACCTGATTTCTTTTAAGGAGACCGACTCCTTGAGTATTGTCCCATTTTTCTTAAGTCAGTTGCCTATTTATGCTGCTTTGAATTTGCGCCTGACTGTCAATTGGACTAAGAGACACGGACCTAGAGTGTGTTATGACAAAGGGGGAATGAAATAACACAAATATATCATAATAATATTGCCTCTTGACATAATTGCGCCCTACTCCAACATTGTCCCCAACACGCTTGCTTATGCAGTTCATGCATCATGTACTTGGTTTATGACATTCAGATATCTGATCTCACACAGGATACAATACAATCAATTTTCATTATTTGGAATCCTGAATTGGGCGACAAAATAAATTGCAGGGCGCCTGAGCCTATTTTTGCCCATTCAGCTTTGTGGTAACAACTGTCACCGTGCGTTAAAGCCAAGTCAGCTGTGTGGAAAAGAGCTTACCGGTCAACAGAGTGAGAATGCATGCTGCACTCAGCTTTCCCTCTCTCTCTTCTGCACATTAGCACTGGACGTTAATATACTAATGGTATTAATATGTGTTGCAAATATAGCGGTGGACTAAATAAATAAGGCTGGAGAGGGTCTCCCTTTTGTATAAATTAAAATATAAGATTCAGTCCCACTCCACCCCAATCATTGTACTACTGTCCCTCACAGAGCTTCGTTATCATGGCTTGTCTCTTTGGTATAAGTCGGGTATGTACATAAATCTGTATTTATACATGGTCTCTGATGGGTGACCAGACTGTGTGAGTATTTTGTTGTTATGTTTTTTTTTCTTCTTGTTTTTGTTTGTAGGAAACATTAACTCAGGGTATACATGTGACGATTCAAAGTATTGCATTTATCTTCTCTTTTACTGTGAATTGTATTTACATTTTTCAGTTCATTATATTATTTATAAATATTTTCTTATTATGTACAATACTTATCTATGTATTGTTATTTATGTATTCACTGATATACTGATATATATATACATGTATATATATACATGTATATATATATATATATATATATATATATATATATATTAATTATATATATATTTTTTTTTAATGAATTAATTAAATCTCCTAAAATCTCTTGATCTGTCTATTTACTTTTATTAATGAGTTATTATTATTGTTATTATTATTGACCATTATTATTATTATTGTTTATCTTTATTTAAGTATTTTCTTTACTTAATAGTTGTTATTACTACAATCTCTCCATCTCTGCATTTATTAAGGTATAACTATGTAGATTTACACGTCAGGAATTGCTTATCCTTGTATGCCCTGAAAGTTTCAATCAACAAAACTTTGAAGAAAAACAAAATGTGTCTCACACTTGAGAAGTGTTTATCTTAACATTAACTACTAAAGGCATCCAGTGAGCTGTTTTTCCTTTCACAGACTCACCAAAGAAACAGTTTGGTTAAGATGCTGTTTAAGTGTCTTGCTTTTACAACATCAGCTAATTGTTTCCACAGTAACACCACAGGTATTAGCTGTTTCCAACATTCACTGTCTGCTGCTTTGATAAAAATAATATCTGCAGTCTCAATCTGCTACCAACACTTGTTCCTCTGCAATAATCTGAGCGGTGTGTTGCATTGAATGACTTCACTTCCATATGGCCATTATGGATGCTGAGATATTTTCAGACGCTCTTGTGCAGCTCGACTGAAGCTCTTTGTAATCAAACGCAGGGGCCCCAAGGCGGACGGAGGGGGGGGGGGGCGAATCAAAACATCTCAGATTCCCAATCATTTCAGCCCTCATTGAGAGCAGATATTGATGGCCAATGATGTGTGTGTCAATTTGACCAGAGCTCCATCTCCCGTGGCCAGACCGAGAGGCACCCGCAGTGAGAGCAGGGAGCACGGGGAGGGAGCTTCAGACGAGGCGGGGTTAGAGAGAAATGCAGCAGCTGGGAAATGGATGAGTAAATAGATACAGGGAAGATGAAACTGTTCAAGACATCAAGGGAGAAACTGAAAGAGAGGAAGGTGTTTGAGTAAGTGAATGGGTGAGGCTGGGAGAGATAGAGAGTGTGTGTGTGGGGGGGGGGGGGGACATAGCCGGGATGAGATGAGATGAGTCTGTCTGGGATAGGAGAGATGGATTAGTGTGTCTCCTGCTACCTGTGCGGGGGTCAGTATTAAACTGCCGGGGCCAGATAAGGGCTTGGCAATAGCTTGAGTGCGGGCACGCATTGACTGGTTACCTCATTGATTTAGCTTGGAGTGAGCGCAGAGCGATGAGCAGAGTTCAGACCCGTACAGCTGTTCATCAATGTGTCAGGGCCCACAGCGCCCACCGAGGCCCGTCTCCATGACCGAATCACCTGAGCTAATGCTGCTCACTTCATCGGACACTGAGGAGACGCCAAGGACCGAAATATGGAGCGTGAACGTAAACTTTCTTTAGCCCCTGGATGCACACGAAAACATATAAGCCGTCACCGACTTTCACCCGTCGGTTTTCTTGACTTGCAATTTAACATTTTGTCGGGCTTGTACATGTCTTTACGCGTGCTACAACAAACACATCAGTGCGCAAACATTTCAGTGGTTTCCATCAAAAGAATCAGCCACTAAGGGACGGAGTGAATTGCTTCAGAAATCCCCCCCAAAAAATGTTCCTCAAACACTGGTGTTGGGTTGTCAATCACTCAAAGGCAACTAAAATAAAATGTCCCTATCATGTTGAATTGTATGTTATATTCATGATCTAAAACTGTGTGGCTTTCACTCTTCACAGATGCACAGATACTGCACAAGACTGTGGAAGCCTCTGTGTGCCTGCAAGAAAGAAAAAACAGCATCGTGATTACGAATTAAGAACGACAACTTCAATCATGTATGTAAATATGAGGCGCTAAGTCAAAGTATGAAATACTACATCAAAAAAAGTTATCAAAAAAAAAAGTTTAATTTAATTGATCAATTAAAGTATCAAATGTGTAAATGTTAGTTTGATACCACTGATTGAGTGAAAAAAAAAATCCTGTAAGTGATTAGAATACACGTAACAACTTTATTACAACTTTCTCGAAATCCTGACTTAATATCTGAAAATAAGGAGTTAGTATCTCAAAATACGGAGTTAGTATCTCAAAATACGGAGTTAGCGGAAAAATGTAAAATGGGTCCAAGACACAAAAAGAGACCGTAAACACAATAAAACACAAGGCCGTGCTCACCAGGGTGAAGTCTTTTATTTCTTCTTCTTGTTGTTTCGGGCGCAGTGCTGGTCTGACATTTGTTTTGAGGGTGGTGTTGTTGGTGCGGGGCAGGTGGTGGGAGGTGGATGCTGGGAGAGGAACGGCCCTGGGTAGGATGTCTATAATTACATATTGATTTCTCGGGGGCCGCTGTTCCGCCAGCGCTGTGAATGTGTAGAATAAATCACTCTGGCCTCTATGATAGCTAAGTATTTATTCTTTTTAATTCTGTTTATGGTGATCTTGATTCATGCCCTCCGACCCCGGTCACGGGCAGCTGTCCCCTTCATGTCAGAGGGAGATCAATTGACATGGCTCTCTGGGTTTTTTGCATGCACCAGTGTGAGGATTCACCGGGGACTGTGCTAACGTCTCAGTGAAAACGGAGGCCCCTAAAGGACCCTTTAAAGTTACTGATCTTTATCCCAGTCTAGGAGATTATTCACAGAGGCTTTTCTCTTTCAACTGTGTTTAGTCAAACGGAGTCACCTGCAGAGTGGCAATGATAAGTACAAACTAGCATACTACAAACGTGATACAAAAAGTGTTTTATCTTTAGGGGACGACTGTTGGTTTCCTTCTGCATGCTTTGTCAGACGGAACTGATTGCCTCTCTCCTCTTCATTGTGGTGTTTTAAAAATAATACTTATTAACTCAAATGACTGATGATACCTTAGACACAGCCAATTAAAGTCAGAACAACTGAAGAACTGTTAAATATTACACATAAAAGGTTCAGTATTGTCGTTGCTTGGCACAGATGAGCAGCCTGTATCCTTGGTGGTGGAAGACATTTTTACTGCTGCCTTGTTGTTGGAGGTATGGGAGGAACCCTATTGAATTTAGTTTTTACTGCAGCAAAAATATGATATAGATAGAATACAATATACATACCGTATTTACTGATAGTACTAAAGATTTACGATACGTTGCATTTCCAGCAAAAGTAACCATTTACAGATTCAGCGGCGGATATTTTACAGTGAACTGCAGCAGCACGCAGGAGGTGTAGTGTGCAGATATGTATCTTTGCTGCAGTCTAAGTGAAGGCTGAAGGCTGTGTAAGGTTGTGAAGGATGAGGTGGAGGTGGACAAATGCTTCTTTGGCTTTTTGTCCAACTTCAAACTGACAATTTCATTTCGGCCCACTCCCTCGAAACTCAACAGCCATCAGCACTGCCTCAATCCCGCAGTTCGCCTGTTTACTTACCAGGGGCGCAGACCAGTAATGACAGTGACGGCTAGGATTTGTGATAGACTTATTTTTACTTAGTGGAATGGAAGAGTCTATTTGATTTCTGTGTATACTGTTTTTTTTTAAGTTGCACTAATAAATATTGTTATTTATTTAACAATGGAAGAAATGTGTAATGTGAAAAGGTTCGCTTGCAGTACACAGAGGACAGTGTAGCGAAAGCCACAGCGAAATATCACCTAACTCTTTTTTGGCTCATTTGTATGGTTTTACAGCCTTTAACTTTACAGTTTTGGTTCAGTCTAACAGCTTTTATCAACCTTGTTTCTAGCAGCAGCAGGCAGCTGTCTTCAGAAGAAAAAATAAAGCTGTGATACACCCACAGCACCCGCTTTGAATGTTATCAGCTGATTAAATGGGCGTGCGTTATCAGTCTCATAGATATGGGTTAGAAGGGGTCTGCTGCACCCACTAGTAGGGTCAGAGAGCCGTTATCATCTGTTCCCATGGTTGAGCACCGCTACGAATACTGCGTAGTAAAACATACTTATTTTAATCCAAAACCATGATCTTCTAATAAACCTAAAAAAGTAAATTTGTCCCGTCCGAAGCATTAGAATGGTAGTAATAACAACTGATAACAGCCGTTTGATGGGCTGATAACAAAAAGGGAGGCCCACAGTAAGCTACCTGTCGAGCACCAACCAGCAGACAAACTAGCTGGTGAACATAGCAGAGCATTTAGCGGCTAAAGATATTTCCCTCAGGAGTTGGTGGGGACCAAAGCAGAGGTAAAATTTAATAATCTTTTGTCGAGGGAAACAAAATCGAATCCTAATGTCGGTGCTCCATGTCTACTGGATGTGTATAGCTACATATATTTAATAATCATTCTTAATATGATAATATATTAGTGTTAAAATGAGATCTTCTATATAAATATATCAATGAATAATCAATAAAAGCAGGTTAAACGTGTCCTTGGGCAGACAGTCAATAATAGGCAGGTTGTTCCAGTAGTATGAGAAGTTAGCTGTGGACAAAGACAGAGATGTCACGCACTCACTCAGGCACACACAACTCGAAAGATCTCCCTAGTAGAGATAATAAAGGGTATTTTACCTCTATAAATAACATTTTAAAAGACATTTTATTTCATTTGCCTCGACAGCAAACACTAGCAACAATGAGAGCACCTGTGAATTTGTATTTATAGTGTAAATCACGATTTATCTGACTGCTCCCCTCTTAACACATCTGGAGCGATGAATTGAATTGGATTCTTTTAAATTGACAATATGTTTAAAAAGAAATATATGAGATGTATAAATAAATAGTATATGCAGCCTCACCAGGAGACATCATATCTTTGTACAATATTTGTCAAAAAGATAAAAACACAATAAAGCCCATTAGCTTCATTGTAGTCCTTTGAATGGGCAGCAGCGAGAGACATTATGATATTGACCGAAAACGCTCATGGAACTACCAACTAGTCACTGCGACTAGCCGACATCATTTCCTTTTTCTCTGACAGCTTAGGGTGAACTTTGAGGCAGGCAGGGTGCCGTCATTTTTTCACCACTTGAATTTGATCAAAATGGAGGCACAATGAGAGGCACCATTAATGTGATTTATCGCACTCATCACGGTTGCTATGTCAACCCAACTTTCAATACTCTTACCTCTGTGAAATAAAGTTGGGATCCCTATTGCTTGCCCACTTATGCACATTAGTGTCAGCGCACATGCAGTACACGCTGTATGTGGAGACACATTAGCTCTCTCTTTCTCTCACACAGACACAAAGGGTTGCCGAGTGAAAGCGGCACAGTTCTCCCAATGCCAAGGAACCTGTGTAACGCACTTCATTCGACACCTCGAGCTAAAAGCATTGCACTCAAATATGAACTGAATTCATTTGCACTAAAATAAGAGCACAAAAACAATTCAATAACCCACTGAAACGACACTCCTTTACTCCGTCTCAGTGGCTGCACGGACAGAATGAGTTATGGCTGTAAAGAAATGAAATAAAATAAATAAAAGGGAGACAAATCCAATCCAGCAGAGCTGTCATTGCGGTTGATGAGTATAATGCCAACTCGACTCATCCCTCAAACTCTCACTTGCCGTTTCTCTGGCTGATCCACCGCACCTTATTGCTGTTTTGCGCTGGTTGTGACCCATCAAAGTCAAGGTGGGGTTTCAGTCACGTCTGGCTGTCTTATGTTTTCGCCAAGGCGAGGTTTTGGCAGTCGCCTCCGCCGGCGTTTATCAAGAGCATCATCACGACGTGGCACAGTCAACAGCACAACAATTCACACATGACGAATAGAGAGATCCAAAGTGGATCGAATGTGTAATCTGTGAGTGTGTGTGGGGGGGGGGGGAGGGGGGTTATGACGGATATCCTGTCGCGAAAAGGCAGAGCTGCCAGCTGCTTAGAGGCATTACATGTTCCATCTAAACTGATGCCTGATCGACGTCGCACTAAACAAAAAGACTTTCCTCAGGCAAAGTTGCTCCCAGTGCATGTGTCACACTTCAGCTTTCTTGATTTCTTTGAATATACTTTAATAAAAAAACTGTCAGCGTGAAAACACTCAAAACTGAGACAACTTTACGTTTAGTAAAAGGTTCATCCAACATCAGCAAAGTGAATGTGTTCCTTCGCGGTTGCAGTGACCTCAAAACCCCACTGTTTAAAACTGCGTGTCCAAAACACCATTAGAGTTTATTGTTGCTTTAAAGCAGCAACCGCGTGAGCATGAACTCATCCTTGACCTCCTGCCTTCAATTGCACCGGTCAGCGTCACGCTCAAAAGACCATGTAGGTTTTCTTATTTCTTGCAGCAGAGCAGTGATTTGTAATTGCATGGCAGTGCCGCCATAACCTGAGTAATGTTGTCCCAAGTGATGAAACGTGATTGAAAACAAATGTTGAATTGATGAAGTGATTTTCATGTCTAGCGATACAGTAAGTAATATAAACATACTAATCAGAGCCTGCTAATCTGACTCAATTGCCATTTTGTTTCCCTTCATTTACTCAGACTGATATTGTCTTCATGTTAGCCCATTTCTCATTTGTAAAGGGGCTCAATCATAAGCTAAAGTAAATGTGCTCAACTACTGCACTTACATACATTTTAGAGGTAGGTGAGTGTTTCTATTATACTCTCTACTTCTACTCCACTACATTTTGGAGGCACATACTGTGCTTTTCTACTCCACTGAATTTGTCTGACAGCTTTAGTTACTTTGCAAATTTAGATTATTAATACAAAATACAAATGAAGTAATAAATAATCATGTATTATTATAGGTTAAGCTACCCAGCAGTATACAAAGGAATTAAAACAAGCCCTAACTTTATCAACAACTAAAGTGATCGCCATTGTTGCATTACCAATTAATACACTACTACAATATATATATATATATATATATATATCAGTGTTAAATGGGCCAAACTTATATTTTCATGATAATACTTTTGTACTTTTATTTAAGTAAGAGTTTAAAAGCAGGACTTTTACTCGTAACAGAGTTTTTCTACACTGTGGAACAGCTACTTTTACTTAAGTAAGAAATCTGAATATTGTTGTATTTTGTCCTAACCAGTCAGCAGAGATCATTGTTTGGCAATAACCTCATTTGCCTCCAAAGTTGTCTTATTTACATGTCGTATGCTCTTAGCTGCTGAAATATAGTCACGGGTGGGATTGAAAGAACAGTCACATGAAACCTGGACGCCTCATAGAAACAAACTCTAAAGTTTTGACAGAATTGAGCCCATTGGTTAACCTGCAAATCACCACATAATTGCTTGTCTGCATTTCCCTGTAGCTCAGCATGACTTTTTGTTTCATTTTGTGCAAGTAGTACATGCTCGTGTGTAAAATTGTACTTTTAGAAATCTAATATAGTTTTCCTACAGATCCTCATGATAATTTGTCCATTATTTCCAAGAAATTAATAGCTTGATTTGCAGTGAAGTCTATAGGCAATGCTGTACTATAAACTTACAGAAGTCTGGGAATGCTTGTGGACAAGTTCAACATCAAAAGGTATACTTCAAGGTGAAATATCAACGAGTCCTGCACAAGACGGCAAAAGCAAGGCATTAGAACATGACTTAAGCCAATCTTTTACTCTTAAGCATAGCATACTACTGTATTTAGGTAATTCAACACCCGAATCATCAACCCGAGGTGTGGTTTTATTTGCAAAGATAACTTTGTTTAAAGGCAGATGAGGGTTTAATATTCCTGTAGCAACATTGTATCTGCCGAGCGATCCATATTATTTAAATGAGTCAACGCTAATGTGAAGATTATTCACTGACACAAGCCCCATGGGCTTACCTGACCTGTCATCACTCTCCCTCCGCTCTCTGAAGTACGCTCCATCCATCTCACCTCAGTCGTCTCCGTCTCTTCCTCCCACTTTATCTTGTTTCATATCATGTCCAAGTCAGTGTCTGGCTCCAGCCCGCTTTATACTTTCGGGAAGCTTTTGTACCTTAAGTTTTCGAAAAGAAGACAGTGGATGAAGCTGTGCAAAAATAAAGAAGGACCTCAGGTAACTGACAGCTGTGAGAGTTGATTGGTCCCTATCACCTCTTTCTTTGACCTCTCTCTTTATTGTCTTCCTTACCTTTTGTTTTTGCCACCAAAGTCATTTCACCTCAGCCTACAACTTTATTTACACCTCCCCCAATTCCCTCAGCAATAAAGGCCACAGCTCAAGGCAACTGCAAGGACATGTGCTTGAGCGGGAGCCTCGCTTTATACGTGCATGTGTTAATGCATACCTTGCGTGAGGTATGTGCGTGTTGTGACACACACACACACACACACACACACACACACACACACACACACACA
>CALSCE010003134.1:8044489-8060918 GCA_943593645.1 Bovichtus variegatus
CACACACACACACACACACACACACACACACACACACACACACACACTTTACGTGATGTTTAGAGGTGCAGACGTGTCTTAAAGGGTGATTTAGCAC
Source organism: Bovichtus variegatus (assembly GCA_943593645.1). Taxonomy (NCBI): domain Eukaryota; kingdom Metazoa; phylum Chordata; class Actinopteri; order Perciformes; family Bovichtidae; genus Bovichtus; species Bovichtus variegatus. The sequence goes on from CALSCE010003134.1 coordinate 8,044,587, forward strand.
ATTTGGACATGCAAAATAAAACCTGCCTAGCGCAGACCGTCAGCCGTTCGGTCTGTCTTGTGTCCCTCAACCTTCGACTCGAGGTCAACACCTCCCCAAAGCCCAATCACAACTTTACAATTAGTTGATTGAACCAGCCTCCAGTGAGCCATCTGCCTGGGCGCACGGTGGAACTGATGTCCTCACCTGCCAAAGGCAATTAACTCTAAATGCGGTTCTCTCCGCTCATGCACCGCAATTCTCCTCCCAGCTGAGTATAATAAGGTTGAACTATGTTGAAGTTGAAGAGGGGGTGGGAAGCCTGCTCATGGCCCCCAGACGGTGATGGGTATTTACTTCCGTCAGATTTATACTGGCAGTGATGCGGAATGGTGGACGACTGTCTTTCGACCCTCGTAGGCAAGGGAAGCAGCGGAGGTTTTTTTTTTTTTTCTTTTCGGCCGCCTCAGGTCAACTCAGACGGGAGAGTGAAGAGGGAGGGAGGGCGGCCAGTGGCGTGAAGGGAAGGTTAGATGATTAATTGGAGGAGCAGCTCAGGGTCAGCCTCCATTGTTGGGGTGACGGGTCAAATGAGTGCGACATCGAGTGCGTGTCACCTGATGCATGTCCTCGGCTGTATGGCTGAAAGATGAAGTTGTAACTCAGTGCGGAGAAAGTGAGAAAGAGAAAAAGGAGAAGAGAAAGAGTTGAGGACACCGCAGAGACAGAAACACAGATTCTGCGGATTCGGAGTCGCTGTCTCCCGACTGACATTTCAATTAAATTGCTATCACAAGTGCCAAGAGCATTGTTGACTTCATATCTCCCACAGATGTATATTTTTCACTCTGAGGGGTTTGAATTACTTTGTAAAGTGTAGGAATTGTCCCCACCTAAAGCGTGTAGAAGTGTCAACAAGTTTCATTGACAGTGAAAAAGATTTCTGCGATTAGAAAAGTCAAAACAAAAGAAAGATAGGAAGGGCGATTGTCCGTTCAGAAAAACATATAAAATAGAAATGAAGGTAATCCCCCTTCACCGTTCCAAATCTAGACATTGAGACCCTTACTTTTTATCTTTTATAAAATTCCGCTGGGTGTATATGACGTGAATGTCACCCCAGCTCCGTTCTCCCACTCAGCCATTAAAGTCGGCCTGGAACATGACAGATCTTTGAAGCCGCACCCCCACTCATCCCGGGTGATGCTCCTCTCCTTGCAGCCTAAAAACGACGAGCTGTAAGAGCTGTAAGAGCTGTGCGACGTTACAACACCGTAGGTTGTATTTCAAACACATCGTTGATGGTGGCACATTATTTTTTGACTGTCCTCTCTGTATTTCTCCCACTCTTCCTCCTGCATTTCTATTATTCAGAAATGTCATTTCATACGGTGTTGTATATCCCTGACGTCCTTGAAGAAAAACAATGAAGATCTACAGAATGCTAAGAGGCACATGGGCGGATCATTGATAGCCGCATTGAGCTATCAATCTTTGAAACAGATGGCCTATCAGTTGCATGGCTTTGTCCTCGACATGTCTACTACACCGCATAGAGGTGACCTTTCAAAGATAATGCACACTAAAGATGATGGTGTGTTCACTATAAAGTAAATTCTCTTTTTTTTTTTTTTTTCATGGAAATGCGGCATATCTGTTGTACTTTGATAAATCTGATAATCATTATTACTGTAGATGATTAACATTATTTCATACATTTTCATGCCCTATTTTCTTCTGGAAGCTAATGAAAGCTCGGATGAAATGTAAAATAAACGATTAGGCTATAACCAGCTGCCCATTGTTGCACCACCACGTCCCGCTTATCAACAGCTCCATGTTGGCTTTCACGGCACAAGAAAGAGCGGCCATGTCAATCCTCATTAATTTTCCCAGTGAATTAGAGGCAAAGTAGATGATACGAAATTAATGTCTGCAAGGAGATACTTAAATTATTCAACAGTAACAGGATTATGATGAAAGATCAGTACGCTGGCTTCTTTCTCTCCATCCCCATCTATTCTTCCTCCCCTCCACCTCCCCCTCTTCCTTTTTGTGCTTCCTCACTGTTTTATGTCTGTCAGATGGCAGCCATTGCCTGGGATGTATTTTCAACCCTGCCTTATACTTGTGCTATCCCTATTGTTGGTGTTGGTGTTATGCTCGCATAATCTCACCATGCATTAAGTTATATCACTTTTGTTTTATTCATTCATCTTTTAATCCTCTAAAAAATCAAGTACATTATATTTAATGTGTTCAGTTGTTCCTCTGTTAAAGAGATTATGCTTTCAATCACGTTGGCAGGATTTTATTTTTTATTTTTTGGTGAAACGGGTGGAGTATGTCATTGGCCGGAGGACAAATGTTTCGTTTTTATTGCAGATCTGGATTCATATGCTGTTCCACAGTATGTCTTTGATAGTGAGATACTTAAGCAATTAGCCAATGGTTTTATGGCAGGTTGCAACCATAATTTATGAGGTGAATACTGCAACCTACTGTACCGGAGTATGTAGTATGAGCTATTGTCCCTGGATTACTTTATATCTTTATCTTCTTCCTCTATCCTGTCCATCTCTTCTAACCACTTATTACAACAGGTGACTGATTGGCGCAGTGATACTATTGTAATGTGGTTACAGCTGTGTGTTCGTAGAGTATTTTACAACAGGTTCAAAATCCAGGATATATACAATTATACATTATACAACTATCTGATTTATAATGTATTTTTGATTTTTGATATTTTTTGGTTGTTTGGGATCTTAAAAGATGTATCCCATGTCTGTCTACCACAACCAGCGGTGACTCAAGAAAGAAACTGCTCTGGGCCAGGAAGTGACCCGTAACATAAATCACAACTTGTCATTTCTTTAAGTTTTATTTTTTTGTACAAATTAAACAAACCAGATAATTGTATTGCTGGCTGTAGTGTTATATTTAAGGGAAACTTTGTATAATCCAATTTTTGGTCCTAGAAAGGAGACAATCAATTTTGTTGCATTGTTTTTTACCTGCCTTAAGTTTAGTTTGTCTTATTTCCTGTTTTAATGAGAGGTTTTTATTTTTAAAGCAACTCTACAGTATTGGCAGGGTGTTTCTATTCCGCACAAAAGCAGAGCGAAAAAAGTTAGTGTAAGCTTGATGTGTGTATTAATGCTTAGGCTGTGGTAACCCTCGAGTTGGGAGGGAGCTAACATGCTTGTTGTTTTGTCTCTTGTTCTCTCTTGTACACAGCTTTTACGTTGGTTTGACTTGCAATGAATCTAAAATCATTACTCAAGTGTCAGACCATCTTTCGGTGGGATATGCTACAAACTCATATAAGCATCAATTTTCTCAAATAACTCCGGGCAAGAAAAACAAACATGCGTATTTCCCAAAATGTCAAACTATTCCTTTAAAAAAAAAAAAAAAAAAAGAAAGTTTGTTTCTGAGTATAAATAAATAAATTATCAACATATTTTAAAACATCAGTGTACAGGAGGTTTTTTTTTGTTTTGTAGGTTTGATGACTGAAGATCAACTTTAGAAAAGAACTTGTTTCCAATAGCCGATTTATTCCTGTAGAATGGGATGTCACTTTTAACACCTTCATGAATGACAGTATTTTGTCGCTACAGCAAAAACCCAACAACGCGTTTGTAGATTTTGCAAAGAAGGCAAGAACAATCTGCAACCCGAGGCAACGAGACAGACGGAGGGGCTGTGGAGGCATGTGAGGACATTATAAAACCATGGCAACAAAGATTGGGAATATTGTATGTGTTGCAGTGAATAGAGCCATTTACAGCTTTTTCCTAAATATATGGAGATGGAAGAACAAAGATAGTTGTGTCTTAGTCAACAACAAAGGCTGAAAGCGGATATGAACAAAACAGCTTTCTGACACACAAAAAGCACAATAAACTGTGAGAGGAAGCAGATTGAGAAAGCGATTGACCTTTGTCCCTAAAAACTAAATAGTATACATGAAAATGTCTGCTGTTATGTGACCCATGGCTGTACATGTCTCTCTTGTATACAGGCAGTAAAATGTATTTGCCATCTAGCTAAGTAATTGGATAGTTTATCAAGTAGTAACAACTACTTGATAAACAACTGCATTTTTTGAGTAAGACATACTCTTTGTGCAGGCTTAAGAAATCGACTGTAAAGAGATTGTAGTTTGTTATTTCCTCTGGGTTGACTACTATCGAGTATTTAAAGTAAAGATGCTTCTCATGAAAGGAACTATTTTCACATCTTCTCACCCAGGGGTGTGTGTGTGATACGTATTCCACATTTACTGCATGTTCCTGCACTCACATTCAAACTTAAAAGCGCTTCTTATTATGTAATCGTTTTTCGTTATTATTGTATGCATATCGGCATAAATTGGCCATTGTTTTAGTTGAAAATACACAGAGCAAAAGTTAAGAGAGCTGAGGTATTTCTGTGCTTTTCACTGCTAATGAGAACAAAAGGTTTTTTGATGATACTTTGAATGTGAGTGTTGCCGCAGCACTTGGCCTCCCATCAAATGAGGAGAGAACAAACCAACCTTGGTTACAAAATGTGGCTATTTAATTGGGCCTGATGGGCGATATTGGTAGAAGTACATGGTACCCGTTAGTACGCAAAAAAAGGATTACCCTTAATATTCAGGAACCATTTAACAAGCACACAGCACTCCCAGTCCACTACGCAGCTCTTTATGCAATGAATTACCAACATTTAGAAGTGCTTCACCTTATAATTACTACTGCCCAAAGTAAGTCTAGGTAGACGATAACTAGTCGAAATAAGAGGCAAACTCAAAATTGAGTCACAATATGTGCAGAGGGGCAGGGGCTAAAGACAGGGTAACAGCTGCATGTGATGAGGCACCTGTGCACATAAAGTTTTCTAGCATGTAGGGCAGCTTATATGGCACTGCGTCAGGGTTTCTCAATTTTAAGGGCACCCTAGAGGGCGATGCAACATGTTGGCTCCATTTAAGGGCATCGTAGAGGGCACTTCAATATGTTTTCTCCGCTGGAAGGGCACCGGGAAGGCACTTCATCACATTTTCTCCACTGGAAGGGCACCCTAGAGGGCACTTTATCATGTTTTATCTATCCTCGGGGCACCGAAGAAGGCACTTTTGCCACGTTTGTTGTCCCACTCTGAATCCACCAGTGAGTGTGTGGGATTGAGTACCGTTAGTGATACACAAGACATACATCTACAGTAAATCATGAAAACATGCTATCTCTTGGAATGCATGCATTATGGAAGGCATGTTACACTGCACCTAGCTCTCACCCAATCTGGAAGAAATGAGCATTTAAATGCACCACAGCTGCTTCTGCAGACTGAAGCTTGAATTCGTAAAATGTAGCCACAGACTGCTGCTTTGTCCTCAGCCGGCACTGCAGGATGTCTTCGGAGGATTAACCTGAGGCCAGGGATGTACAATGACTCTGCACTAATTATCAACTGCTTCAGTTAAGGGTCAGTTAATTATTCATCTGTGACGGATTATAGATACATGACACCAATATGGAAGGTACCTGAGTTTAACCTCTTGTTCTTGATTGGATATTTTATTGAATATTAACATCAGGATGTGCTCAGTCTGATGTTTGTTAAAGCAGTTGATAATATTCAGGTGTTGCCATATTTACAGTATTACATACTTAGTTTTCCCCTGAGCCTAAAAAAAAACCAAAAAACACTATTTTGAGTAATGGTACTTCCACACAGAGTGTAGATTTGGTGTGAATAACGGGGAGAACAAAAACAAAAGGTTCTCCTAATGTCAGGGAGCCTGAGGACGAGGTAAATGTGAGGCATTTGATAAATTAGCTATTTATGCTAAAAAGAAAAAAACAGGCAAGTGGAGCAGAGGGATACAAGCAGTTGAGTTTCCTTGTTTTTCCTGAGATCAGAGGAAGAAGACAGAGGAGGAAAGAGGTGGATGTACAATGGGAGGAGTAATTAGACACTAAGAGCAAGGAATCCTTCACAGCACAGTGAACATGCATCAGGCCATCGCCTTGCCTCCAAGACATCCTATTTTATTCAACAGTTTTCCTGTTCGCTGACTGAGCTCCACAGATTGAACTGCAAATAATGTAAGAAGTTGAGAGGGTGCTGGTGGTGAAGGGTGAGACTTTACAACTTCAATCCAACGAGTAAAGTTTCACGTCCCCAGAAAGTTCCAGAGCAGCAAAGTTTTTCCAAACAAGCTGTAAACACAGCTGACATATTATCACTTTATAAAATTGTTAGGGCGAAAGCGTGAGCAAACACTTGCATAGCCACAAAGGCCGCGTATCGAGGAGGTCGGGGGGATGGATGGGTAAAACAAATGCGACTTTCCCCCGTGAGGCCGCTGTTCGTGTCCTGTGTGAAACCCAAACGTACGTAGCTTAACTTATGTAGCAAACATACTTAGTTTAACCCAAACCACAGTGTTTTTCTAAGCCTAACCTTTTTTACAACGTGAGCCAACGTTTACGTGTGTGGAGCTGCGATCGCAGAGGAGCGTCATAGTGTGACGCGCAAATTGGGAATGAGAACGGGTTAAATATTTTCTTTTTTCTTGCAAAATACTGGAAACCTCTACCTCATCCTTTAAAATGAAACAATCTGAGAAGAACAAAAATAAATACAAAATAACTTTTTGGTTGAACTGCTTTTAACTCATGTCCACGATGAGGCCATGACCCGTGATGAGGGGTCACAAGTAGCCTTGGCTTCTTTTTTTTTTTTAAAAGGGGTCGCAGGCCAAAAAAAAAACACTGTTGTAAAATGTGTTAGCTCTGATTCACATGGAGTCACCAGATATTTTCATTTGACAACAAGGAATTTCAGCAGAAAGGCCTGAACAATCCAGGAGTTCCCAGTGCGGCAACAATATGCCAATCAAAAGACACCAAAAGTAACATGAATAGGTTACACTAGGCAGCTGTGCACTGAGATAAATAAACATTATTAATTATCATTAACAAAACATACTCCCGATAATGATACATCAAAAAAATTAAAAAAACATCGATGTGCTTACTTTCGGTGCAAACATCACCATCTGAAAAGCTTTCTAGCACTTACCCCAGACACTGCTCAGGCAGATGTCCCCCCCCTTTAAGAAAAGAGCGAATGAATGCTTTACCGAGCCGACATCTATTTAAAACCAGCAGATTGAGTAAGCCAGATGTCAGATGTGTTTTCATATTAGTCACAGCTCACTGGCAAAGGGGATAAAGTCGGCTACATCAACAGGACATGCTGGCAAACAGCCAGAGTTGTCCAGGCATGTACAGGCGACAGCCCCATCAACTGAATGACAAAGCTAGGTGGCTAAGATAATGCGGTGTAATTCATTGACATTGCATTTTCCCACTGAGCCATACAAAATGCTATCTACATCAAATGGAGCTAACAGATGCCAGATGGGAATATTAAGTGGGCCAGTGTCACATTCATAGTGATGTTCAGCTGCTTGTATCAGCCCCAACTTTGTCATTTGTACCCCCTCTTTAAACATAGGTCTCTGTTGCATGAAGAAGAACAAATAAATAAAAACAGCATCATGCCTGTTTCAAGCCGAAGCCTCAAGCGATTGCCTTGATTTCTGCCAACACTACATCACATGTATTTTTTTGTTCTCACCTTCTTCAGCTTGAAGAGCTTTAAAGAAGTCTGACTGAGTGTGTTCAGGGAATTTCCTGAGGAAGACCTAAGGGGTTACGTGCTTAACTGTCTCGGTTTTTCACTGAAAGAGCACAGATCTCTCTTCGTGTTATGTTTGACGTGATTGTGCGCCTGGAGGAACTTGGAAGTGCACTTTTGAAAAGAACGATACTATGGCACAAGCATTTCTGGGTTAGATGTTGTGTTGTTCTGAGGTAAGGTTATTTTGCTGTGAGCCCTTGGAGGTGAAGCTGCTCACACTTACAGTAGAACTAGGATCAACAGTAAAAGACAGTGATCATATTCAAATGCGATTATTCTTTGTAGACACTCACTTTTAATTTGGAATACACTGTGTTGCCTCCTGGGATGAGCCTTTGTCTCAAGCCACAGACCAGGCTTAAGAATGAAAATGATCTATGTTTTAATGGAGAGCTGCAGCTCCTCGTGTTTCCATCAGCAGCAGAAAACCTCGCAATCCTTACAAACTCCACCAGATGGTTATTAATTACGGTTAAAAGGGTATTCCACCCATTTAGCTTTGCAATTTTATAGACTTGGGGACTTGGGAGAGACATTTAAAAAGAATGATAAAAATTCTTGTCGAAGTAGCAGAGGTTGACATATCATGACTTTTAGTCTCTATGTGGGTCAAGCTCCAAAAACACTGGATCCTACATTTCCCAGAACTCAGTAGCATCTTCCATTGGACTTACCTTGTCTGTTAAACTTCTTATAAACTACACAACCCAAGTTTGTCATGCAGGCTTTTTGTAAAAAAAAAAAAAAAAATCCCTGATTGTTGATGCTGTAAACTGTCCAGACTTCCAAACAGACTCGGACGTGACGCCTCCGTCAATTAGTTCTCCGGCTACGCATTGGATACTCTGACAAAGTTGCAGTTTTATTACAGTTTGTGGCCACGACTCAATAGTCTTACGTTAGCAGGGTGACCGCAAACAAAATAAAACTTGCGTAAGAGTTAGTTTTATTCAGCAGAAGCATAGGTAACACCGCGTGACAGCCACACGTTGTGCAACGTTTTTTGCAGACATAACTTTGTGACATAGCTTTGGTTACGTACGTAAGTTGAGTACATTACGTAAGTTAACTTATGTACGTAAATTTAAATAAGTCAACGTTTTCACATGGGACACGATATCGTCCTGTGTTTGTTTGACCCATTCTACCATCCCAACCTCCTCTCTACGCAGACTTTGCTGCTCTTTATACTACGCCCTTTGCTCCCGTCATAATTACTACGACCATGAGAGGTCGCCACCTAATAATAAACGTGAATATGGGTCGTAATAAACTGCTTGTACAGACGACCTATACAGCCGTTTCTTTGAGGAGGACAGACTGGTATTTTCTTTCATTTTTCAGGTACTGCACTTTCCCTGTAATTAAAGTGTTGTCAGTGAACAGTGTGGAAGTGCGGTGCACGTTTACATCCATGTATCCTTAATCATGGTGAAATTTAGATTTAATATACTTTTTAAGAATATGAATGGGTGCAAGCGTATGTAAGTGATTTACTGAAAACAAGTGTTGTATAAAACAATTAACAAGGTCTGACAGAATGGACTGTCAAGTGCAACATAAATGTAGTATAAGTTAGTGTAGGTGGCCAGTAAGGTAGATACAAGTGGAGAGCTAATACCTACTGTTTTATGTTTGCTCTGACAAGGTGATTTTTCCTTGTGGGCGTCCGACTCTGACACTGGGAGAAAAAGTCTCTGTAGCATGAAACAAAAACATAGTCAAACTGAAGAGAACATGAATTACAAAAGTGCACAGGGTTAAAGGTCTTCATTTTCTGCTGGCAGACAAATTTGTCTTGAAGCAGGAAAAAGAGTGAGGTGAGAAGGAAGGTTAGCTCTCTGGTAACAAGGTCACCAGGAGGCAGATCGCGACAGTGCAGCCAATCCACAGCCAGATATCCACTCCACTTTAATAAAAAACGCCTATCCAAAGGTCAAATCACTGGCCAAGAGAGCTTCATTTTAAAATGTATTTTTTATGACAGAAAAATATCCACACAGAAAGAGGCACGCATGGCACAAAGAGGCGTTTTTTTTTTTTAATCATCTCAGTGCTGGATGCGATGGATGTTTTTAACCGACCGTAAATGGGTCAGACAGGTCAAGCTTGTCTGGACAGAGACACTCCAGGAGTTCTCCAACAGAGAACTTTTAATTTCTACAGTGAAAGTGCTCTTCGAAGACAGCTTTTTCTTTTTTTTTTTTTCTTTTCGAATGGTCAATTAAACAGTTGTCTACGGGGCATGCTTTAAAGCCTTCAAAGTACATTATATAACCCATATATCAGAGTAAAGTGTGCGTCTGGTTTATACTCTCAAATACTCGCACTTCCATTGCATACTGACGACACTATTGCCCTTGAAACTCCTCTGTTTCCCATTTGTGACAGAAAAATTGCTGCTCTGATGCAAGCAGTGCAAATGTTTACCTACATGCTGCAGGAACAACATTTGAAAAAGCAAGCTGTATTCATCACAGCACCTGTCTGCCATCGACCAGCAGGCAATGGATGCTCAGTCTCAGCTGTGAATGGCACTATAATGCACTGAAAATAAAGAAAAGATGAGTCACTACAGTGGAGGAGGTGGAGAGAGCTTTTTAGCTCTTGTTCACAGCAAAGTAAATAAAAAGTGCGATACCTTGTGTAAAGAGATGCCTGTGACAGATATGTTGCTTCTGAATATAAGTGTCTGAGTATGTAGAGAGGAGATATACTGATATTATAAGGATGAGGGCTCCCATGTCCTTTGCAGTAGAGGTGTGAGAAAGAGGCTGATACTGAAAAGCACACCCATCTGTGACCATTTCAGTGTGACTACACACACACACACACACACACCTCCAAACTCACACATATTCTTAATGATTTATTACCCAGGTATTGCCTTATCTCCATATCCATGACAACGGTCCAGCCTGCCGTAAATAACCTTGTGTCCCCTCATTAGTAGGACAGCCATGTCTCCCTTGGCCTCATTGGCACATACCCACACACAAACACAGATCTTCCCCCCTCGAGACCAGGCCAGCCATCACCATCATAAATCCATGGGTAGCTAATTATCCAGACAAGCAGAGCTGGGCATGGAGGTGACCCAGACGCACAAGACCGGGAAACCCAGAGATACACAGAGAGATACAGCAAAGCATTGTGGTCCGCCACTTGAGGGGTGGTCTCCCCACTCTCACTTCATCACTGAGAAATAATTAATGATTTGGCTTTAACCACTTGTTGCCAATTAGAGTCACTAAGGGTCAGAACTTAACACACTGGGTGGAAAGCAAGAGAACAGTGTGGGCAGGTTTTTACTCCATTAGAGGATCTCATTGGATGGAGACGGCAGTAATAAGCCTCCCATTGGCCGACCACTGCATTTTGTTATATTTTAGTAAGCCGGTGTTGCCACTGTCATAGTCTCTGCAACAACTACTAGGACTCGAGCTAATAAGCTACAGGCTAATGACGGAGCATACATCAACAAGGTTTTGGACTGAGGTTAGGCCGGACTGTTTGACTCAATTTGTAGATTGAACCAAGCGATCACAATTAGAAAATGTGCTTTTATAAAAGGTTAAGGGGGTTCAATTACTCTTTAAAATACCCTACCAGTGCACTTTTGAACTCCTTAAAGCTGCTGTACTCCATGTTATTGTAACTGTGAGAATAATTAATATGTAAACTGTTACAATGTGCCTTATTGTTCCTTATTTAGATGTAAGATGTGATATGTAAGATGTTATTGAATTAAGTAACTTAGTGGCCAATCTACTGTGAAATAAGAAGCAATATTTGTAAACTGTGAAGCGGAAGACTACACCACCTAAAGGGCGACAGAAGATCTGATTGGAGCAGAGAAGCGCTGAGTGCCAATAAGGAGCCAATAGGACCTGGCCCCAGCCAACCAATGGGAGAAGACTATACCTGAAAGGCGGCGGGTATAAAATATGTTGTAAACAAGAGATCTGTGAGACAGAGTAACTATTTAAATGTGGTCTGTCGACAGTGACATGGGTCCTCAGCTGAGTACTTTTGTAATGCTACCATATCATCATGGAATAAATACAGTTAATATGAAGAGAAGTTTTCTGAAATTGAGTTCTATGCGTCTCTATTTCAAATTAAAACAACACAACATAACAATGGCTCAAATGACTATTTATAATGTGTAATGTGTCACTTATAGTGACAAAGCCACTAATACTTATCACCCAAGTCTGCAGTTCCCCTCAACTCTGCGGAGCATATTAGTTCATTGTTTTGGTTGAGTCTTTCCGCTCTCATCGGCACTGTTGACAGACACAGCAAGCAGCTGTTTTCAGCAACAACAAAAGAGTCAACCTTCCCTGCTCCATAACACCATAACAAACTGGTGAACATAGTAAAGCATTAAGCAGCAAAAGAGACAGCTATTCTCCTCAAACTCACAAAAAGCAACTAAAACTAAAATTATTTGACAATTGTATATTGGGCTCTTCCAGATATTTAAATGAAAAACAATCTGTCACTAAAATGAGGAGAGCTGGTCCACCTTGAGTGAGCCTGGACCATTGTTGTTGCTAACTTTGGGGCTAACCCCTTTCACTTTAATCAGCACGTGGCAAGCAAGAGACGGGAACTTGGCTTGGGTCTTGAAGAGTTGCAACTTTATTCATCGACAAAAAAAAACAAACTGTACACACACTACTGTTACGCAGAGCTGTGACGTTTCGACTACTTGCCTTTCTCGCCAACATTACGCCGCTAACATCGCTTGCTAACGTTGAAACGAAATGTTGAAACAGACTTGCCATGGGAATTTCAAAATAAGGGTATATCTTAAAGATGATGGTATGTATCGATGTTTTCACTTTGCATCCATGATACTGGATCCTTGATCATTAAATCGGTCCCACCCATAGTAAAGTTTGTATGAAAAAAGCAACTGTTTGCTAAAGTGTTTGTTGCACCAAAAAAAAAAAAAAAAATGTAGTTTAACTATGAGTCATGTGTATGTTTTATGATTTTGCTGATGATTTTCAGCACCCATTGGTTTCCATTAATTTCCTTACAGCATGAAAATCAATTAGTTCTTGAGACCTGCTTGAGTTGTGCAATCCATCACAGTGAACATCAAGCCTGCATTAATTTTTCCAGTTACATGATCATTGCATGGATATGCTGATTGATTAGAAACATCTGCACTGCGTAATGATATCGTAGCTTTGACAAAAATGAAAGCAGACTTGGTGGTCACTGTGATGGATTACCCAACTCAAGCTAATTTCAAGAGTACGTTAAAGGGGTAATCCACCATTTTAACACATGATGTTCAGTATATATAGTATATATTCAGTATATATATCTAGTGTTTTTGGAGTTTGACCCATACTAAAATACCCCTTTAATAGGTTTTTATGCTGTCGGGAAATTAAAGACGTGGATGCCTGGAACCCTACAAAATATACTTTAAAAAATCAGCAGCATGAAATGCAAAATGGATAGCTGAGATATAAAAATAGTGATTTGTGCTTAACTTGCTTAAACATGGAAAATCTCAACTTGATTAGGAATGTTTAAGAAATCTATAAAACCTGGGGAAACCTTGTGTGAACCCGTCAAAGCAAAATTAGAGGTAAGTCTGCAAAATCACAAAGCTAACACAGTCACACATACTGTATGTATGTGTTTAGAATGAGAAAGGAAATATCACAAAGGGAAAATGCAAAAAAGATCAGCTCTACCTACAACTGAACACGGGTGCCTCTGTAACAATCTTAAGATATTTTAAGACAAAAATCCATAAATGTAGACTTACGAATGAGTCCAACCACTTCCTTTCAGAGCTGGCACTATGTGACTGTCTCCCACCTGGTGTGGTCATGCTCCAGTGGGTCAGCTCAGTGGGGGGGGCAGTGCTCGCCATCCTCAGCCCGGCGGCTGATAGAGTAATACTACTGCTGCTCTGGGTATGTTTTTGGGGGAAGCGCTGACAGACAGGCGAAGGCGACCTGCTGTGCTGCAAGGTGCCGTGGAATGGTGAGGGGCATGAATACGTGCGTGTGAGTGTTTATGTGTGTGTGTAGGGGACTTGATGAGCAGACTGTGAGTGGGCTGCGTGAAGTCCCAGCAAGCCTCAGCACAGAGGGGGCGAGATAAAGCGGGGGGGAGATGACAGCCAGGAAAAAAAACTGAATGACATAAAAGACATCGAGCGCCTCACTGATACATTTGACACATGACATGACTTGATATTTTGGTAATTGACAGAATGCATATTTATGTTAACACAATGTTCCAAGCATATATGACACAGACACTAGCAAACCATTACCAACAACAACAAAAGCACTGCGGAGACAGCTGTCTCTAGTTCTGCATCTATTTACCAAAATCTGTCCTATAAATCTGCCGTCAGGGGCTTAGCTTGAGCTTGGCACAAATGGAAGGGAAAGGTACTTAGATATCGTGCCATGTTTTATAGCTAGATGAAAGGCTGCCTTCTCCTTTATAGCCTTTATATATTTGTTTTTGAATGTTTTGTAACCGTAGGTGTCATTTGTTCCTCGTAATAAGACAGGTGTAACTGTAAAAACTAGCAGTGTCCAGAATTACAATCACTAGACTATTCTGCACCTCACCATTTCCTCAGTAAGGTCCAGTGCCAATGCAGGAAGTCATGTGCACTTTATTTAGCAGGGTGGAATCTAAGGGCGTAGAGGTCAGGGTGGCAGACGGGAGAATAGCCGCACTTGGATGTGGACGACCAGCGTTCTTGACCTGCCACTGAACTGAATCATTCCACACTTTTTGAAACCACCACCGCAATCCTTCCCTAACCGTAACTAAGTGTTTCATTTGTCTAGCCAGCCTTCATCATAAATTAACCATAGTTCATTTGCCATAGGATCTTTACTTAACCCTCATCATACTGTTGTTGCTGTGTACAAATATTTTAGAAAGAAAGAATTTGAAAGTTAAGTGCCCTTCTAGTTATTATTATTTTATGTAGTAATTTGGTTACTGTTCATTTAAAAATATTGATTGATGAAGCTTTAATAATTACCAAGCTGTTAACAAAAATTGGAAAAAATCCACTCCAAAATGTAATGGGTTGGATCCACTCCAAAATGTAATGGGTTGGATCCACTCCAAAATGTAATGGGTTCCTCCTTGTCCCATGTTACACCCTTCCACCATGTGTCATGAAAACTGGGACAAACAAACAAACCAAACCAAAAACATAACCTCCTTGGTGGAGGTAATAAAGGCGGCCTTTTTGTTGTTTTTCAATTTTTTTTTTATTAATTCTACCTTTTAATATACTTCTTTCATACAAAAATACATTATAATAACGTGTAACGAGCCCACGTGTTTTCATTATCTTCAGTTTTAAAGGCACTCCATGAAGTGCAATGTTGTCTTTCTTTCTTTGTTTGTGTGGATTTGAGTTCAACCTTTCATTTCTCCATTCCTCTGTTTATTGCTTTGTTCCCTAATATATCCCTCTATGGAGTAAGACAGTCTCAGATCATCATTTCATATCAAAACAAGTGAAATGTGTGAACCCAGAGGGAGATCTTTGAGCTCATGAAGCCCTATCCTTTATCACGTTTCTTTCTCTCTTTTGTCAGCGCTGGTTTCCATTGCAATCAGGTCTGCATGTTGCACAGCGGCTCGCTACAATCTGACAACCCAATCAAGAGCACCAGCGGGAAACCAATAGGAGTTAGCCACACTCAAAATGACATTACAGTCCAGTTAGCAGCGAACCTACAATCGATGCCTGTGTAACAAAAAGCAACTGCAGTACCTTCTCTATTTCTGTAGTATTAGAGGAACCATTTTTTTCCCAGGGTTGTTTTTGTGCTTTGGTGCAGGATTGGGCGACAAAACATCTGAGAAATAAAAGTGTTTTACCGACAGATGCTGAACAAATGGCAGCAATTTTTCTAGAAATGAGGTCTGAAAATGAACAGGTTGTTCAGGTGCAGCTACCTGAACAACATGCCAGTTCTTATGCAGGCAGTGGGAATCACTAACAGCATAGAGGAGATTTGAATCAAATTGTCTCGGCTCTGTAAAACAGCTAAGACTCAGAATGTAAGTCCACTGACGCCAAACCTAAAACAAAAGCTGTCTTTGAGGGATATTCTTGTTCTGCAGAGAAGCTGAGCAGTAGACGGCGAGGGCTTATTCTTCACATAAAGAGTATGTTGCAGTGGGTGGATGGAAAATTGAGGTTTGACTCCTGCCACCTCAGCAGTCATCCGACAAATCCATTTTAGCGACACTGCACTGTATAGTGTGGATGGACCTGCCAACTGCCAACCTCTAACACCAATCAGAGAGGAGAACCAGGCTCATTATTCAGGACAATTAGCCAATGGGCTGGGTGTCCCCTGCCGTTACTCATGGCTCATTTGGTCCCAGTCAGATGACGGTGCCATGTCCACTCAGGCTGCATGTCACTCTGGTGGGGGCTGACACAGAAATTCGAGAAAGAGGCGACCAGCTTAGCCAGGAATACAGGCCTCATGTGGTATGTGTATGTATTAAAATGTTGATGTATTCATTTATTGCTTCATTCATTCATTCGTTTATTTATTACATTACATTACATTTATTTGGAGATAACAAGCTAATAACACCTCACTTGACAAAAAGCCT
>CALSCE010003134.1:8066727-8086871 GCA_943593645.1 Bovichtus variegatus
CATATACTCATATACACATATACTCATATACACATATACTCATATACACATATACTCATATACTCATATACACATATACTCATATACACATATACACATTCACATAATGCGTGCATGTGTGTTTTAAACTTCCAACATAAACTGTCTTGTCAGACCCATTTTATTGAGTCTTGTAGGGGTGTAATAATATCTATAAAGTATTTTATATTGAATAAACTTGCCTCTGGCTTTTCGGATTTTTACTCCATTGTTGGAAAGAACCCTCTCCCGTGTATTTTCATCAAATGTACAATCCAGGTGTTTTCCACATATCATCCATTGTTATTTACCCAAAGACATCTTTCATACTACTTTGATGCTTTATGAATCATTTTTGATAATTGTAGGTAGTACGCTATTGGTTTTTTTTTTCTTGATGGAAGTGAACTTTCCCTTTAACACAGTGTGTAATTCTTTTGTATTCTTAACAAACAGCCATCACTGCTACTGCTTTCTCCAACATAAAAGGCATTGTGAAGCCAGCTAGACGTATATTCATTATTTCTTTCAATCCTGTAACATAGAAAAACACAACTGTACTGTAACAAGAAGTCATCCACATCAAACGACAAAAAGTGTAACTTCTTCATGCCCTCTGGAACAAATAGACGCGATCTGAAGCCTCTATCAGCAGGACAACATCATTTAGATGACAACGCTATGGTTGAGGTTCAAATAAGGGCTTCGTTAAAGGCAGAATGAGTAGGATTCTTACTAAAAAAACAATGTCTTGACTCATGCAAAAACAGTCCCTCTCCATCATTAAAACATGAAGACAAGGCGCCAGATCGTAAGCACAAGAGGAAGCTGTGAAAATGGCAGAAAAAAGAAGATATATAGCAAAAAGTTTTTACTGGCCAATAAAAGAAACGTTGTCATCGATTGTCATCCGGGGTTTTGTAGAATCGTCCAAAAACGCTGCTCTCGAATGGCGCTGTTTGCAGTCAGACCAGCTAATAACAATATTCATCTTAAAAGAAAAACTGGATTTAGAAAGAACTCAGAACCATGCATATACTGTATACATTGAACATTTTGGGTTGTGTAGTTTCTCAAAAAACTGATTAATAATTGAGAAAATGGATTATCAATTAGTCTTCCTCCTCCACTAATTACAGTAATCTCATTTGCGTTTTTGTGTTGTACAATGCATATCAACAGAATATCCAATATCATTTAATACTTAACCTCTGCTTGTGTTCAAGGTGTTTTCCAACATTCACTAGTAGAGGAATACAAAGCAACGTAAAACTTAATCATGACAAACCAACTCCTAAAATGCACAGAACCTCATAGACAACACTATATAGTCCGTCGAATCCTTGTCCCTTTGATGAGAATATTCAAACCAGTATAGTTCTGTGTTTTCAGTTCAAACTCAGCAGCTTAAAAAATGTCACATACTGGACAGATAAGACCTGAACCTGTTCCTCCGCAATCAATAACTACAAACACTTAAGGACTCGCTCCACCTACTGTATAAGGTGCCAATACTATCGAACATATATGTGAAAAAGCGTACGCTAAAAGTCATATAACAGAACGGTGAATGTCTCAGGTGACCTTTTGAGCAAATGCCAGAGGAACCTTCCAGCAAAATCTCACATTCCTGGAACAGCAGTCCTGACATTATGGAGGGGATTTGTAAAATCTGTGGCAGTGAAAGGTGGCCCAATCTGGTTTCTAATGAGGCCAGTTAGCTGACCAAAAGCCATGGAAGAATTAAACCCTGACTGCCATCCTGCAGTCTTCCAAACTTCTTTTGTACGGACCTGCGAGACGACCGACTGGGAAAAGCAGCAAAGACAGATAAAAGGAAGTCGACAGAGCGATGAGTGAGGTGAGAGAGAGAGGACTGAGAGTGCTGTTCACTTACATATCACCATTAAACATTCTCTGCATATACTGTATTTTATAACAGTGGATATGAACGTCCTTAGATTATTAATACACTTGTCACATGTGTCAATCCTCTGTCTTGACAGCCGTCACATAATGAAAAGGAATATGTGCATTAGTGGCAGTCGGAATAGTGTTATACTTAAAAAAAAAAAAAAGCTAAAAAAGGGGGAGGGGGGCGTGATTGATGGATTCACATTCCCCACTGAATATTTATGTGCTGATGAAAATTATGACCAGTACAGTAAAAGATAGGCTAGATTTCTATTCAAAGCTCGACGCTGGTGAATGTGCTGGTTTGATTAAAAGTGACAGCATTCTACTGTGGGGAAAGAAAAAAAAAGTTGTCAAAGCTACATCTGTGACAGCGTTCATGAGAAATATAATCTCATGACCAAAAGCATATGCAGCAGAATTTGTGAGTGCAGAGAAATTGATGTGTCAACTCTGATAAATCATTTCATGATTTCAAAGCCCCAGGAGTGCTTAGATGAGGTTACATGGACAGTTTATGCTATTTTTAAATGCGCAGGACGAGTCTCATGTACCCTTGAAAAGTAATGTGGTCAGGTGAAAACAGGCAGGAAACGGTATAGCGACGGTTTTCGCCTCACTCCTCGCCTTTGAAATGCCTTTGGTATCCTTTTACCTCTGTGACACCAAAACCTATTAACCAAGTGATTAAGAGCTTTAAGGTGCATCTCCACATTTCATCTCAGCTCATCAGTGTTGACCTGAGATTGCTCTCCAGGGCCGATGAGCTCTCGTCCGCACGTTTGATACTTTTGAGTCACAGCAGAAGACGCCAAGAGTTCAAGTCTGCAGACACCAACACCAGTCACTTGCACGCACATGTTCCCGTGATGAGAGGGTTTTCCTTCAGTGCCATGTACACCAGGCGCCCGCTATAGTCAAGGGCGTTGGGTGCGGCATATTAAGCAGGGGGTCAGGGGGGTTTCTCCCAGGACATTTAATTTCCTGCATTCTCGTGAATTTTTATGCACCAATAAAGGGTGGAAATGTCTTTATTTATGGAAAGGAAAACACGAAATTGGTGACAATTCAAAATATCAAAAATATAATGGAAAACAATGCAGTAAGTCTCTCAGGCATTCTGTATTGCTTTTAAATATGTATTCTCTTGTAGATCAACTTTTCTCACTTAATGCTATCTCTGCCGAGTCAACACACATGTAGGCATGATTTACTCTTCCCCTCTCTTTTGTGTCTTTTGTTTGGGGAAGTAACCTCTTTAAATGTGCACCTATTCACTGCAATGACACATTCATTCATTTTAATTAATTTACAAACAACAACAATGCACATGTTCTAAATATTAACATGAACCCCCCCAAAACCTACGCCTACGCATCTGGGTGCAGAGAAACAGAAAGTCAGAGGTAGAGCAGTCAGTGCCGGCTCAAGCTGAATAGCTCAATATTCTATCGGCATTGAGCTCCATGAAGAAATCAATAAAGACACAACATATTTAAGCACATACGCTGTTTGACACTGTACTGGGAAAATTCCAAGTGATGTCTCTCAATCAATACTGAGATCTAATAGACTCTTAAACAAAATCTAGAACATAATGTGCCCACAGATCTTAGGTTTATTGTAACATTGTTTTGTTTATTTTGTCTTTTCTACTTTGGCCTTCTCTGAATTCCTTTCTCACAGAGACAAAAGAGTATCTTCTTTTCTTAGAGGGGAAGAAATGGCAGCAATTAAAAGGCAAGTGGCTTTAACATTCCGTGCGTTTCTCTGAGCGCTGCTTGGGTAGTAATTAAGTCCTCCAGAGTGTTGCAGCCATTAGAGCTTCGAGCTACCGAATGAGGACACACCCAGCCCAGTGTGACCAGATTAAAAGAAGAGAAATCAGCCCCTTGCTGCTCCCAAATGGCCACCATCGCTTCGGGCAGTCATTCAGTCTACAATGCACAACTTGAATCACCCTCCAATCAGTATGAAAGTGACATAAACTTCCCAGTTAGCTCATTAACAACAGTCAAATAACTGTATTTACATGAAGCCGTTCACAAAAAATACTGTCTCAAAGCTTTTTCAGGAAATATCTGTGCTTCTTTGGGGTGGATTTTGTGGGATGGTAAAATTGCTTGAATATGACAACAATAACTAATTTTCTTGGCTACATTTAGCTGAAAAAACAGACGCTGTGGGTTCAGATAATGTCGCCTCTAGTATAAGAAAAAGTCATCACCCATAATTGACTGTTGTTAGCCTTTCTAAACCAAAGGTACAAGAACAAAAATGTAAGGAATCGATTAAGCAGTGTGTTTATCTGCTCTAAGATATACGCTGCAATTGTTAGCATGTCTGGCTAACTAACTTAGAGTGTTACTTCCATGGCCAAGAGTTAGCATATTTTAACTACCGTTAAACTTAAAAACTCTTAAAAAGTTTCTTTTACTCGCCCGGTGTGGTTACACGTTTGAATTTGAATGAACGCAAGTCTCAAGGTCCGCTGCACTCAACCCAATCACAACGCCTCCTTCTCAGATGTTAATGAATGTATCTGTGTCATAGGCCATACGTGCTCTCGTAAAAAAGAAGACGAAAATAGACGAAAAAACAACAATTAAAACAAAAATGTAGCCAAGTTCATGGGAGCTACCAACCGCTGCATCCACATGCGCCACCATCGCTGTGTGTCAAACACAGTTGGTCCTCATCCTTAACAAAAATTATGGTAGCTATAAGCACAAAAAGGGTTGTGTTAGAATGGAAAATGTCCTTTATTTCCATGTCTTTAGCAGTACATGATCATCAACTGGTGAGAATGGTCTTTTAACATGATATCATGTATAGCCAGCAATAAGTGCATTTAAGACGCCTTTTTTAGAGTGTTTTAAAAAGTAAGAGACAGCATTATCAACCAACTCATGGAGCTACTGTTGGCATACAATCAGCTATTAACAGTTGTCGCCAGCTAGAAATGATAAGGCTGCTTACGTCTACGGCTGTCTAAAATCAAGGACTCATTACGTCACCATTATCATTGTAAAGTGAATATGTGAAAATGGCTGACAGGCGTAGCAACAGTAACTATGGAGACAGGTTATCGCTAATAGTCAATTCACAGAAAACCAACAGTTTTCATCATCTGTTCCCCTATTGTTGTTTACAGTACAAGCCACATACTGATTAAATCGAACATATCGGACAAGCACAGTCTACCACAGCAGTGGTATCGAGAACAGCTCTTTCAATTTGTCTTCCACTTCCAGACCTCCGGAAGAAGTATGACGCAAGGCTACTTGGGGGGAAGCAAGGAAAACCCTTTCATTATCCCCGGTGTCTGCGGTGTGGGAGAAATCAATAGAGGTGTCCATGCTGGATTCATCTATATTCTTCTGTGTGAACCTAATACCCTCACATGGGGAAAGGAAGATGAGTGGGTGGTTTGAGGGGAAGAGGTGACAGAGTTTCAGAGGCAGGGAGGCGCACTGGAGGGGAAAAAGGAAGCTAGAGATGGAGAGGTCAAAGAGTTATTTATACACAAAGTTTTTTGGTGCACTCACACAGGTTGGAGTAACTTAGTCAGGTTAGAGCGACTTTGGGGAACTTTTCTAGATGTAGATGCCGGTGGGATACAGTGGCCGCACAAATATTACCTGTGAATTGGGCTGAACGGCAGAGGAAAACAAACCCCTAGTTATCGCTCAAGTCTAAGAGATATAAATGAAGACAAGAGTGTCTGTGATTTTCATAGGAAACAAATCAAAGAGGAACAAAGGCTGTTGGCGACGCACTAGATACAATAACAGTTTTTTTCAATTGTGGAAGTCATGCTAACGAGGCACTTGTTCAAACTCTGTGAAAATCCAGACCTACGCACGTACGTTCACACACACAGAATCTAACAACCACATCACCTGTCAGTGGGAGCCTCATTAAGCTGACAGGCGCTGGCCTCTCAGGGCAGGCCAAGACGTCAGAGGCCTCTCCTTCCTGTCGTGACATGATGGATCTCTCCAGCACTGGCTGCCAAGCTGCCACTCAAGTCCACCTTCCTGTAGGCGTCCATCAGGAAACACTCGCTAAGCATCCTGTTGGTCTAATGCATAGCCTATATATTCACAATCGCCGTTCACGTCCGAATCTGAATGCATGTCGAAGGGACGATCAAGATTGGCTCGATTAGTTCTTCCCTGTGTCTCACTGTCAACATGTAAATGGGTGCATATTTGTGTTGTACTGTGCACTACGCCACTAGCATAGCCTGGTATCAGACGTCTGATCACCGACCACAACTCCCATTTGTTCAATGATCTATGTGGGTCTGGTGTCGTGCCCATTGACAGCTGCTTCACTTGTTGGAAAAAAATGCTGTTATGCTGGATTTGTACATTACCATACCACTACATGTTGCACTAGTCTCACTCCCACTCTAAACCAAAGTCCCTCTAGGTATATAGTTATATAATGATTTGTATATAAGCAACTTGCATATATTTTGTTTAATTTTATTCCATTCTAATTAATTTTCTGTGTGTGTAGCATGAAGGGGCAACTTACATTACACCGTAAAATGACAAATAAATTAACCTTGCGACCTTGAAATATAGCAACAGAAATAACGAGGATGAGATTGCAGCTTGTTGTTAGTCATCTTACAGAAATAACAACTGTTGAGCAGGCGTACTTTTTTATCATTATGATAAATATGAACTGCTCCGAGCAACCGCTGACATTACAATAGCTTCCGTTTTGACTGAAAGACACACTGGCAGGATGGATATCGCTCTCTCTGTACTGTGTATCACTGTCCGACTGCTGAATGACTGAAGTGAAACTAAATATAATCTCAGGCTTTAAACTTATGAGAGGGAACAAAGTACAGCCTCTTTTAGAAAACGTGTGAAAATGCAATCACTTGGAAACATTATTGTAGATAACTTCTTCTAAAGCTGCACCGGGTGTTTTTTTGGCTGACTAAGGGAGCAACATTAGCATTTATTTGGTGCTGTGTTTCCACCCACCTGATGAATGTAAGTCCTTACTCTCCTTTTACCAATGTTTTGGTCTCCCCCACCAGATATATCTGTGTCTTTAGCTGCTAAATGCTCCACTATGTTCACATAGTGACTAACTTTGTCTGTGATATTTAGTGCTGTCAGGTATATGAGAGCAGAGTTGTGAGCCGGAAAAAAGAAAAGGATCCGAAACAGACTAAAACGCCTGAGATAAGAGGAACGCAGAGTTGGGTGTTACCCTGTGGGTTTGTAATCACGAGCGATGCCTTTCACACTGCACACTCATTTGGTAATGTGTTAATATAAAAAAGTTAGTGCCGCTTTAAAATTTGTTGAGACTATATCTTCAGAAACATCAAGTTAAGCACTTTTTTTGTAGCATTGATTCTTATCCTTTGGTACAAATCCAAAAGTTACAGTCAACAGCATTTCAAGATAGTTCTTCTTTTAACAACAATTGCTTTAATCTTTAACGTAATGCTGTCTGTTAGCATAAGTGTTAAAATAACCCTTAAAATCCTGTGAAGAGCAACATTTTTGGTGTAGATTGGAGACACATCACTAATGACAGTGCTGGCTTTGATGAATTCCCATAAGAGTTTTGGTATCATAAAGCCTTTGAGGAGAACCAATAAACAGCTCTACTAATGATTGTGTTGCAGTGCTGTCGTTTGATTGTGGGAGGTAAATAGTTTAGTGGTCACAACAGCAAAAATCTCTTGTCAAATCTTTGCCAATCCCAAAGAGAAGTAAAGAGAGAGAAAAAGATGAATTAACCTAAAAACTTAAAAATGAAGGTTCATGACTAAACTGGAGAACAATGTCACGTGATTGGCTGCAGACAGCGTGTTTCATTTTACTCCCATAAAAAAAAAAAAACAACTACAGTATGTTAAGGAAATGCATGGATGGGTTTGTTCTTGTTAAGAATCCTGCTAGTAGCATGCTTAGAAAACCAAGACCTATCGACGAAAGTCACACTTCATTGGCTTAAATCAATTTCTCTACATTGACTTGTGACTTCTCTGGTTAATGAAGTTGGCTGTTATGTGCGCTCACATGTGTGGCAATAAAGTAGAGAAATGCACAGCTCAAATCATCAGTGTCAAAGAAAATACTAAAAAAGAAGATGATGTTGCCTTCATGGACAATAGTTCATGTACTGCTCTCCAATGAAGTTAACAAAATAATCATCATCCGAGTTGTGGCTTAATCATCAAATTTAGGCATGCAGCCTTGCAGTTGGTGAAATAAATGTATAAGGTGATAATATGTCTACAGCTTTTTGCCCCCAAGTGGCCCAAAAATTTAACTAATTTAGTTTTAACACAGCTTAGACCATCTTGTGACGCCATTTCCTACCCTCCTACTTTCGCCGCCCCTTGCTCGGACCACACCCATCTTCAAACACCACCTTCATTTTGATATTAACTAAACAGCTGTGAAGTGCTATGATGACACATGCAACTGGTAATTAAAGTAACAATCTCAAAGATTGTCATTTAAATCAGTGTCTGTTTGTATCTATCGTCGAATGATGTAACATAATGGTGATTGAGCCTGTGGCCCACTGATGAGAAGCCCTTGCATTTGTAGTATTACGAACTGGGTGTCTGTGGCAGCATTCCCGGGAAAAAGAAAACACTGTTTGGATCTCTTGGAAGTGAGTTTCAGAAAAACACCTGCAATTACTGCTTATTGCAAAAGGTGCAGCTAAAGAGAACAAGGTGGAGATCTTTGAGGTTGTAGCTTTAGGTAAACAAAATTATTTTGTGATTGATTGGTGAAACACCTCTCTAGAGTCACAATGTGTATACCTGTACTAGTGCCTGCAGCCTGTGATCATATAGCTAACTGATAGTAGCTGTGTTTATTGGGAGCCTTACACAGAGCCCATTAAGCCGTTATGCAAACACATTTTAACCTCTCACTAAAATACTAACGGAGCTCAGAAGCTGAACAAACAAAAGCCTCAGGTCAGAGGTTATTATCCAACATCAGTACCCACAGAAACATATGGGACATAAAGTTGTTTGACTTGCAAGTTTTTTTTTCTTCAAACACTTCTCCTAAAGTGCATCCAGACATCTCACAAAGTAGAAGAACAGAGGCATTGTCAGCTTTGGTGATAACAATCTCAGGCACCTGACACCTCCATCGCCAGATCCCTCCGTCCAACATTCCCGCGTGTCCCTCTCTCCTTTTGTATCATCAAAGAGCAGCTGGTAGCAGGCGGTGCCCCATTGAGATGTGTGTGTCCGGCGAAGCCATTTGACAGCAGGCAGCTAGTGTAGCACACGGAGGCATGGCCAGCTTTGTACCAATTTAATGCTGGCTGCTCTCATATGCGAGTCCCAGTCGTGACCCAGTGACCCGGGCGCTATAGAGCGGGGGGCTGTTAATAGCTTAGTAGACATAGGTAATGAGGTTATCAATTAGAGGGAGACTTGCTCTCATTTGTCCCTGTTATGATGTCATGTTTTCAAAAGGGCTTCTGGGGAAGAAAAGCTAGCTGTGAATTTGTAATTGTCTTTTCATTAAAGGATCCAGAAGCCGGTGTTCCATTAAGGGTTGTTTTGTTGTGAGCAGATGTTTCCAATGCGGCGAAGGTTTCGGAATATGCACAATAAATTACCCAAGACAAGACGACAAGTGATGATGGCCCATTATCCTAAGAAAGATAAAACTGTATCATAACCACGCAGCGGCTCATGAAGTTCGGATATTTTATTTGCATTCCGGTCTCACCCTCATGCACACGCAGAGCATAAATAAATGTTTTCAAATGTGTTTCTGCATGGGTGACCTGCCTATAAAGGTGTGACTATGTGTGTGTTATTAAAGGATATCACTCAGTATTCATCTCAGCAGCTGGCCAGCCGCTGTGAGCGTAAGGGTCCTAGGAGGTGAGCAGATAGAAAAACAGCCCAGGCCAGGGATCTTATTCTCTCTCCACATCCGAAGCCTCAGAGGCCAATGCATTATTCACATACAGTAGGAAGACAAGGGATGTGCTTCAGTATGAGAGATGGCAAGAAGAAAAGGAGGAAGGAAGGGACAGAGAGACGTGAAGATGACAGCACTTGGGGGACAGGAACGTGTGAGAAAGAGATAAACAGGCGGAAGAGGCAGACAGACTTTAAATAAGAAGATCAAAAGTGAGATAAAGATAACTTGGTAGGAGAACAAACGGTGCGCCGTTGAGAGCCATGCGTCTGTAGCAAACACTTGAGCATTTCATTTCACTGATAAGCGCACATTCAGTCAGAGGGAATGAACTAATCAGTGAAATCACCTGCTTTTGCGTTTGGCTCCAACGCAAACCTGCGTAAACATGATTTTCAAGGCACAGTGTTGGAAACCACTGAGTTTGACGGTAAATGTTCTTTTGATTAGGGTATTTTATTTTTTTTTTAACCTTATACTTAATGGAAAACATGCACATATACAAGAATATGACTGCAGAAGCACTTTCTACCTTTTACACAAGGCCGACAATTCACTATTACAGCGGCTATAAACAATGTTTTATGTTAACAATGGATCACAACGGCCTTGGATAGTGCAGACCTCTGCCAAGGCCATTTTCAATAAGTGAAAAATAATGCGTGTATTTGCCTCATGATTCAAATCCACTCCAAAATACAATGGACTCTTCCTTTTCCCGGGCTACACCTTTCTTTCAAGTTTCATGAAAATTGGGCCAGTAGTCTTTACGTAATCCTGCTGACAAACCAAACCAAAAACATAACTTCCTTGGCGGAGGTAATTAGAAGATGATTACTGGATTATCCAACTCTGCAGTCCCCTCAGCTATGCAACACTTTATAGTGAGTTTCAGCTCATGGTTTTTCTGTCCAGCCCGCAACTTTACTGTTGTGGTTCACTCTCACTGTTCTCATGGCGTCGTATTCAGTCACAGCAGTCAGCTGTTTTCAGCCGAAAAGCTTTTAAAACTTACGTCGCCTGTGCAGCACCAAACGGCAAAGTTAGCAACTAGCTTGTGAACATTGTGGAGCATTTAGCAGTTAAAGAGCCAGATATCTCTCTCAGGCATCAGTGAAGGCCAAAAGCAGAGCTAAAAGGAGGGTGAATATTGAACTTTAAAGAAAGTCAGATTGTATAGAAGTCTATTCTCACCCGATTTATTATCTAAGTAAAAAAAAATCCTAAAAAGGTTTTTGGTCTCAATCGCTAGTTTCAAGTCTTCTTCAACACATCATGATATTCATTTTGAAAATGATGGTCCCATTTAGAGTAAAATAGATGATAAAGCAGGTCGCTACCACGGCGTTGTTCGGTTTGGGTGATGTTCATGTTTTCTTACAACTTTAACCCTTTCACAGTGTTTTCAGCTCATGAAAGTTTGTTTGACTAAAAACGTCTCATTAGCTCCACCCTCCCATTATGACTTCTGGTCTCAAAAAAACAAGATGGCGATGGCCAAAAAACGTTGCTTCAAAACTGTAGTCCACAAACCATGGGTGACGTCACAGTGACACATACATCCACTACTTATATGCACTCTTTGTGATTGAGTCTAATTGCAAACATATTCCTTTGTTGCCGTCTCAATAAATCTTGCCATATATTTCTAACTGATCTCCCCTTTTTGAACTTCTGTTGACAATCCATTGTTTTCCACTATCTGCCGTTGCAAGCGACTCTAGAAACTCCAGCTCTATTCCCTCTGGATGCACAGTGTCTTATTTCTGTGTTCATAGAGATTTCAGCACAGCGGGGCATTATTTAAAATGCAGCATAGTGGCTTGTAGATACTGCCAAGAGTCTCAGCTTTGATTGTTCACACTAAATATATTGATGTCTCCAAATTAATGTGCTAATGGTTTTTTGATGGTAAAAGCTGCACACAGCGCATTTAAATTCTGACAGTGTTCCATCCATGTGTCTTCCCTCTTGCACCAAAGGCCGCCCACACTAGCTTACCCATTCCCACTGTGTCATCTCTTCATCCTCGGGCTAACCAACATTGGAGGTCAGTGAGGATTTGTCTCTCTCCTCACACACTCACACACACACACACACACACACCCTATCTACCTCTTTTTATTCTATCACTCTAACAGCCTCTCTGCTGCACAGCCACATCTACACATCTCTCCTAATTGTATGCACCGCACACCTATCAAATTAAATTTGCACACAAAACACTCTTATGTTATCACTTGGCTGACTATTCACCCACTTAATTAATTCAATTAATCAGAAAAGGTATATCCGCAAAACATGTGTGTTGCATCTGGCAGTATCATCAGTATCCTCATCTGCTCAGCAAAGTGTGAAGGGTGAGACGAGGAAACTTTAATTTGGGTTTTCCTCCATGTTTCATTATCCTCAATCATCTTGAAACACAGCCTTTTCTAAAGCCTGACACCACAGCTATAGATTCTGTAGCTCGTTTTGATCAGACAGTGCTGACAGATGCGTGAATTACTGGCTTCGATTCCAGAAACGACATCTTGTTTGTTTGTTTAATGTGTGTGGCGTCGCTGTGCCTTGAAGCCAACTAATATAAACCTCATTAGAATAGTGTTTTCATATTCGCTGGCTGTGTAGAACATAGATAACCGAGGCAGAGCACACATTTCACAGGATATTTTTGGGAAGCCATGCGAGATATGCGGCACAGTTGAATATAATGAATAATTTTGCTCCTAAATTAAGCAAAACTTTGATTTAAAACCACACGTTTCACACAAAAAAAACGGTTAATTTGGCACGTCACTATGCTGTGTGAATTAAGTCCGGCCCACACCTGGTCTGGAAGGGCAGCTTTAATGACTGCTTGGACATTAATCGATACTGGTATCGCTACAAGCTGATGTTAAATATTTAACATTCAAAGCTTGTCCCAGTGATGTACTAAGGAAAGGTCTTAGTATTTGGAAGCTATTTGGTCAGGGCTTTCTCCAGGGTGTCAGCAGCCATGCCCGCCTCTTTTGTCCTCCTCCACAACGTGACTTTGCTCAAGGACTTCTACAACTCCAGTCTGATCAACTTCTTCCCCGTATACACACACCAGACATCCCTCCGTCTCTCTCTCTGTGCCCCCTCTGTCTCTCTCCTCCTCCCCTTTCGTCAGGCTCTGTTGATCATACAGATGACAGTATGGACTTCGGCACCAGTGTATCGGAACCAAGAGCGGAGGAGAGCAATGAGGGAAGGGAGAGGAGATAGGAGACAAAACGAGATGGATAGCGTAAGGGAGAGAGAGAGAGAAAGAGAGAGAAAGAGAGTCAGTCCTTCCCAGAGCCTGTCAGCCTTTTTTATTACCATAATGTCTGTGCTTTTATCACCGTGCCCGAATATTTTATAGCCAACAGGTCGGCGGCTACGGAGACCTTGCTGAGCGTCAAGCGGGCCTTAGCGCTCATTTGATTCGCAAGCTGTTTGAGCATTGCAGGCAAGGCATAGTGAGACCTCACGAGGGTCGGAAAGGACCGGAGGGAGGAGGGTTTACCTTGTTTACCCTGTGCAGGATGGAGGGAAGGGGAACGGGCGGCATGTTGAGGACAGCCAGTGGCGGGGGTCAGTGTCTCACACACACGTGTTCAAGGTGAGATTTGAGGACAGGTAGCAGATTAGGAGGCAGTGTTCGTAAATGGTTCACCTCACACTTTGAACTGCTGGGAATGCGATGCTGAGGCTCACACAGAAAAGGAGATGTGTTTAAGATGTCAACGTTCATGTCCTGGGAAAACTGGAATAACTGACTCTTCAGACAAGGGAAAGCAGGGAGAGACAAAAAAAAAGACATTCCAAGCTGACCCCTCTAAAGTTTGACCTTCAATCTACATTGTTTAACATATTGGATTAAAAATGTCTTAAAAGAGTTCTGT
Source organism: Bovichtus variegatus (assembly GCA_943593645.1). NCBI lineage: Eukaryota > Metazoa > Chordata > Actinopteri > Perciformes > Bovichtidae > Bovichtus > Bovichtus variegatus. The sequence continues at coordinate 8,080,523 of CALSCE010003134.1, forward strand.
GAAAAAAAATTTTTTATTTACACATGTATGATCAAAGATATTTGATGTAGGCGAGGTGTTCAAACTTGTCTCGTCTCATCTTACTAAAGATTTGTTAAACGTGTCCAAACAGGAAAATGTGAAAACAAATTGATTATTGATTTTATTAGAGGAGCTGCGGTAACATTAGTAAGTTCCCGGGCTCGCCTGAACGTGGCACAGCAAACTGAATTCATGTCTCCACGCAACACATGAAGCATGAAGCTTAGTGATGAAGTAACTACTTGGCCTACTGTACAATATACAGTATTAAACCTGCAATGCGGGGAACAATCTGTAAACTCTAACATATTGTCATTTTATAAGATGACAAGGCAAACTTTACACATTCAGCAGACACAGAGCAACATTAGCATTCATAGAAAGTCATGTTCTCTGTTTTTGGGCTCCACCACCAGGAAATATCTAAAAACTAAATGCTAAATATGTTCACGACCGAGTCGCTTACCTTTTCTGTCGGCTGTCTGGTGCTGGGCATATAGTCTGAAATAGGTTTGTAGACCCTTTTTGCTGGAAACAGCTGCCAGCTGCTACTGGAAATAACGCTGATGAGAGCAGTGAGAGTGGTCCAAAACATTAAATGAGACATAATATGCTAATTATAAGGCTCTTTCTTGTATTTCGGGTTTCTGCTAGAACATGTTGAAATGCTTATATGTTCAAAAAACACATTATCTTTCTCATTTTGTCCGTCTGATTTTACCTGTGTTCACCCTCTCTCTCACTTTTAGCGCCTGTCTCTTTAAGCCCCCCCTCCCGAAAAAGATCGGTTTGCTCCGTTTGGAAGGCAAGAAAAATATGGGGCACTTTTGCAAAGGTGAAAAGTACGTTTTTCATAATATAAAGTTGAGTGCCTCAGAGCCAAAAAATGAGCTGAAAGATGTTATAAAGCTCCGCAGTATAACTGAGAAATATAACTCTGTTTGTTCATTACTACAAGCAAAACCTTTCACATACAAGCAGTCAAGTGATCCATTGTTCATATAAACTATATTAATAATTGCGGCTTTAAGTTTTCCCAGCTAATTCAACGGTACGTATTCGTACCAGCCACTCCTTCGGCCGAGCAGGATTATATAGAACACAGCTAATATGATACCATCCTTCATTTTGGGCTGTCCATGCCCTCAAAGGTCAGCTCTGTCAAGACCGTTTGCAATTCATCAACAGTACAAATTTGCATGTCAAAGTTCACCAAAGTTGAATCCCATGTGTTGGCTCTGAGCATTGAGTAAATTTGCATTGCTTCTATGAACGAACACAATGATCGTGGTGATGTATTGTAATAAACTGATTCTCAAATGTTGCCATTATAAAGGCTGGTGTGACTAAGCCCTAAGAGTACAGTAATATTCTTATTCTGAGTCGCAATATATATGAATGATGCAAGACTTTTAATGCCTTCTGTGCACTTTTGATCTCTCTGATTACATTATTGGGGGCGCAGCCACCTCAGCTATCATCACATCTGACATACAGTAAGTAGGCATTAGGTTTCATAAAAGGGTGACATGACACACCTCTTGCTCTGATAGAAGCTGGCACTTAGAGTCCGTCTGGGTCGTGTCTCCACACACACAGACTTCAGCTTCCACAAAAAGCACCCAGTAGATACTATTACACATCATCCTCGCCGCTGCCTGTCTTGTCATCCTCCCTTATGAATATTCAATTCTTCTCCCCCTCTCTGGCCTTCTCATCAAATGTCTGGTATAAATGTGCCACAGACGGTGTGCTGCGCCCCTCTCCGCCTCCTCCCTCTTCTGCTCTACAATGACTTGTGTCCTGGCCAATGCATTATGACTGGTAGGGGTGACTCAGGCTGGGCAGAAAGCCACTGGAGTGTGGGGTGACATGAATGGAGAGGGGTTATGTAAGGTGACACACTGATGCAAATGCAGCAGACGCAGGACCAGTCATAATGCTGTATGGATTTTGGATAAGGTTTTCCAGTCATTTACATTTAACGGCGCGTTCACACCAGCTGTTTCTAGTCAGGTTGAACCAAACCCTGGAGCGCCCCCCCACCCCTGGTGCGGTTTGTTTGGGTTGGTGTGAATTTAAACAATGTATCATCCTCACATTGGTTTGATTCAGGGACCGGACCTATAGGTGTGAACCTTCCTTAAGAAAGACATTTAAAAGGTTACGTGTGATAACGATGTTGCTGTTTTGTTGTAGGTGTGGAAACGTCTCATGAGACAACAAATACTACACATCATCTGGTTTAAAAAGCTTTCACTAATCCACACTTTGATGGGGACTTCTTATAAGCCCTCAAGAATCTGAGAAGGTCCCTGAAATGCAATTTGGGAGCAACTTAGCGGCTGTGTAAAGCACACATATAGTGCTTTAAAAGTGTTGTTAATGATAGTGAGTGATACTTGTCGTGAAACAGCTGGTTGCATAAAATTATACTAGTATGTCAGTAAATGGTATCATAATGATCCCTGTGGGAAAGATGGCTGCAACAGAAAAATATAGAAACAGAAAAATACCCTAACAAAAGTTGAGAAAAATGGAAAACTATGACTCATATCTACAGCAAGCTGCCATATGTTGTGAACTTGAGCGATGGAGCTGCTGACCCTGGTGTGTGTTGTTGTTCTTTCATTCCTCAGGTCACTTCAGACAGACGCTTAGCTGAGTGGCTCACACTAATTGGCCGCATCTCATCGAGACAAAATGCCAGGAGAAGAGCCCAGCATCGTGTCACAGCTCCCGCCAAAAGGCTGTGTACTGAGCGACAAGCTCTCAGACAACGGCCCTCATCTTCATAGGAGTGGACACACAGAGTACAAGGGAGGTAGCCCTTCCAGTGCAAGATCCACATAAGCTACATAAGACGACGCTGTCTCAAACGTGTCTGTGTTGGAAGAAAGAGAGAAAGGGAAACACTAACAATGCTGAGGAGAGACATGAGAAATAATGATGGCCCAAAAAGGACCACTAGTTCACTTTTTAAAGCTCAAACTGGAAAGAAGAGACACAAATGAGAATAATGAACAAGAGAATAGGAGAAGAAACTGATTTACAGATTAAAAGACGAAAAAGGCACAAGAATGTTATGCATCTTAATCTTAAGGGAAGTCATTTTAAGAAGAAATATTACTATTTTAATATAATAGCAAGCATTTCATTGTTATTTTTGTCAATGCCATGTCATATGCCTTGAATATTATCTATAAAAAGTAGGGGTGTGAATATTTTGGTCTCTCTCTCTCCATTCTTGGGATGAATATCTTTTTTTTTTATTTGACATGTATAGGCTAGAAACTGAATGTGGATATGATGTCTCATTCTTGTTGTGTAACAACTGTATTTCACATTAGCTGTTGTCATCATGAATTATTTCATTTATTTAACATGATTAAGATTCACTGGCCCTCGCGCAGAACACTGTGTTCACCAGCAGTAAACAATGTCAACATGCCCCATGAGTATTAGCCATTGTCACACCTTCAAAGCCTCACTGGAGGTGTTGCTGTGGAATGTTAACAAAACAGGTTTCTTTTCTTTGTTAAAATGTCACGTGTCCACATTTTTACTATCCAACACACCAATATTCTCAAAATTCTAAAGTGAGGTCCGTGGCACTCTGCCAGGGCGTCCGTGAAAAGATTAAAACACTTCACTTCTGTTAAGGTACAGTGTTACTTGCAGCTAATTGATTTCATGTCAATTGCATTGGTTTCTGGGAATTGTGATTTGAGACATTTGCAAATATGTCTAATATCCTTCTTATACATTCTCTTGTGTTGTTCTTTCACATAACTAAGACTATAGAAATGTAAAAAAAAAATAGGCTACGTCAAATTATTACATGAGGGAGTCTCGGTATATTCTGTATCTTGTAAGGGGTCCTTGGCTGAAAAATAATTGAGAACCTCTGGCTTAGAATATGGACAGAAACCCCCTGAATAGAAGCCTGTGGGACAGAGGTTATAGGATAGGGGGCAGTTTCAGCACTCTCAAAGAATAACAGCAGCAGACAAAGACCTAATACAATTAATATTATAACAAAATATACAGTTTATTTTTATTTGGACCAGAGAGGCACCACAATGAAAGAGGGCAGTGTCCTAAGCAACTTTAGCCACCATGCTAACACATCCGTGTTTTGATCCGTGTAGCCTAGTAAAGAGCTAACACACACAGCTCAGTTATATGCATCTTTAATGCATTTATATCTCACACTTTCAATGTTTAGAGCTAGCTTGTAAACTGACTCTCACCGCTCTAACCTCTATCCTAATAATGGAAGCAAACAAGTTTAGCGTAGCCGAGTGTACGCTAACTTGCCAGCACAAAATGGTTAAGATTGGATGGTGAACAGAGTCCATTCATTTACCCAGAACCGTTCTTTAGCAGTTGGAGTTTTAAACCAGAGCTAATGCTAATGAATATTTAATTTACTTACATTCTCCAGACAGCCAGAATCACAACTCCAATGAGATGCCGTGTCAGTAACTTGCTAACACGTTGGCAACAGCAACTTCAAAAGCTAACAGGGATGGGTTTCTGTGGGTGTGTTTTAGAGTATTTCTGCGCCTTGTGGTCAAAAATATGCTATATCTTTTTCACAGCAGACATTTTGATGTCACATGTCACAGCTGGAAAGACAGGTGTAGCCTAATTACTAGCATTAACAAAGCTACCCAGTAAGCCATGCTAGTAGGCCAGCATGCACATTACCAGGGCCCTGGAAGTGGCACGAACTGAAGCCATCGCCTATAGTCAGTGGTGGAAGAAGTACTCAGATCTTTTACTTAAGTAAAAGTAGCAATACTAAATTGTAAAAATACCCTGTTACAAGTAAAAGTACGAAAGTATTGGCATCATAATATACTTAGTAAAGCAAAAGTAAAAGTACTTGTTATATGTAATGGCCCATTTCAGAATCATAAATCTTAAATTACTGGATTATGATTATTGATGCATTAATGTGTCTATCACAGTTGGTAAAGGTGGAGTTAATTTGAGTTATTTGTATACTGCTGCTGGATATCTTAACCTATAATTACATGTCAATGTTTATTTATTAGTTGATTTATATTTTGTAATACCCAATAATCTGAATCTGTAAAGTAACTGGTGACTAAAGCTTTCAATTAAATGTAGTAGAGTAAAAAATACAATATTGGCTTCCAAAACGTAGTGGAGTAGAAGTAATAAGTAGCATAAAATGAAAATACTCAGATACAGTACAAGTACCTCACAATTGTACTTAAGTACAGTACTTGAGTAAATCTACGTCATTACATTCCACCACTGCTTATAGTTCCACTGCTTTTACTTCAACGACATGTCAAAATGTCAGCTGTGAAAATGCCAGTTGCATCTTTTATGAAAGGCAAACACTTTCAAAGACACCCAAAGCCTTTTCAGGAGTTCAGTTCAACGGCTGTAGCAGGTATTGGAGCAATAGTGCAAAACTATTTGTAACAAACACTACCAGCTCTGACCGAACCCACCTCATAACACCACCCAACTACATTCCAGTTAGTACAAACACATGAGTGTGGCTAATATTTTAGCATTCCAAAACCAGATTGCAGATCTGTGTCAAGCGGCAATGTAATTTGCTATTTGCCACACATACCTGATCCTAAGGTTCAGTCAAAGAAGTTTTTGTCTCTAAGCTTTGGTTTTCATCTCATGCTGTATCTTCTCAGTCTACTAAACTAACAAAGTGGTATGATTTGATCTCCTCTTCCCTTCCAGCCTCCCTTAGAGTTAGGTCTAGTGTAGTTCATTAAAGTCTTTGCAGTCTGCCATCTGACACATTTTACATTATCTAATGGACAGCAAAGAGAAGCAATGGGGCAACGAGTGCAGAGGGAAGTGTTTCATATTCACACTTCCTTAACACATTAGAACAGTAAGAAATTAGGCTGTAAATCATCAAAGAGGCTCTTTATAAACAGCTTTGCTATAAGCTCATTTTAACCTCTCTTAGCCAAACATCAGCTTGTCCCGGCTGCACCCCTAAATGTATATTTTATACCATTTGCTGCGTGGGAGAAGGGATCTGTCAATCTAATATTTACAGATTTTCTAGGGGTAGTCCACGGTTTTTTTTTTTAAGATCAAGAACGAATATAGTATACGAGTTCTGTACTTTAACACTTTAAGGATTTACATGTCTTACCATCTTTATGAGATATTTATGCCTTAAGTTACAATGCCCCCTAGAGGCAAAACCATAACACAGTCAAGTTCATTTCCTTCCAGTCAAACTTTATTCATCTCAAAACATTTTCTTTTTTTACAGATTCTGACCAAATGACAATTACCCCCCCCCCCCCCC
>CALSCE010003134.1:8101871-8132167 GCA_943593645.1 Bovichtus variegatus
CTAGATCACCAGATTCAGCGGAAATGACCAGGTTCTTACCTAAACAGTAGACTTTCCCAGAGACAGAAGCCATGAATTGTGTGAAAAGCAAGTCTTTGAGGGGCCGGTCCACCAGGGAGACCTCCAGGGCCTGAGGCTGCAGAGCCAGGCCGGCCTTCACCTCCGCCTCGGGGAGCGACACCTAAACACATGAAAATGCAACCAAAGTTACTTTGTAGAAACTAAACAACCACTGAAATAAATGATATCTCTGGCAATACATCCCAAAACCTAGTAGTATAATATCATTGGCTTTTTCTGGATCGTTTCTGAATACACAGGAAGTTAAGAATTGTTAAAGATTAGATCTCCATTATAATGGAACTAGATGGCACTCAACTTGCATATAAATACATTTTTTTTTAAACTCAACAGAAATGTCTCTTCACAGAAATCATAACCCGGTTACTCAAGACAATCTACAGACCTTGTTGTGAGCGGTTTCATATAGGAACTATTTTCTCTCTGCCAATCTACACCCGCCAACCGTATCACTGCGCACAAGGAAGCGTGCATCTACTCATGGACGAGAGGCTCGGTAAAGTTTGGCAGAAAGAAAATAGTTCCTGAATGAAACTGCTCACAGCAAGGTCTGTGGATCATCTTGAGTAACCGGGTTATGATTTCTGTGAAGAGACATTTCTGTTGAGTTTTTCAAAATGTATTTTTTTGGCGCTTTGAGCACCACAAGCTGAGAGCCATGTAGTTCCACTATATTAGAGAGGAGGCCGACACCTCCAACACTCTGCAACACTTACACCAAAACACTAGATTGATAAATAGCACTACAGGTAAAAAGAAAAATCCTGAACATTTTTTGTTTTGATTTTGGGGTGAACTGTCCCTTTAAACCACACAGATTAAGCCCTCACTAGTATAAAGTCTTACATGGACGCTGTAGTCTCCAGGTTTGGCCTGGAAGCAGAAGGCCCCCTGAGGATCCGAGTCGACGGTCCTGCTGGAGGCCTTGTCCTGGCCCTGGAGGGTCAGCGTGACCTTGTAGCGGCCCTGCTGCTTCATGCCCTCAGGCAAGCGGCTGATGGAGATCTGGCCACACACACTGAACCTGTGTGGGACCAACATCGGAATTTTAAAATCAAGCTGGTTAGCAATGTGGTAACACAAAAAAAGCTGAGAGCACAGAAGCTGAGGAAGACATGTGTAATGTAGGACTTTGATATCTTCGTTTAAAAGGCTTTCATTCAGTGGACGTGCCGGACGTACCCTGCTGTGATGATGTCAGGAAGTTGGGGTGTGTTGGGGGCTATCTTCACTGTGATTGACTCAAAGAACATGAGCTCCTTGCTGACACGGATGGTGTAGGTGCCAGCTGTCATGTTCTCCAGGCGGAAAGAACCATCCTCCTTGCTGAGGACTGAGGAAAACGTGTATACAATGAGAACCACTGAACGCACAAATTGAGAATTCCCACAGCTGTTTGGATGCTTTTCAAGGCACTGCAACTAAAGCCTGGAGCCTCTTTTTTGCCTACCTTTGATCTGGTTGTTGAGGGACACCGTAGCATCGGGGACGCCCTCCCCACCGTCACTGTTGAGCACTCGGCCCGTCACAGAGAAGCCCATGACACGGAAGATGGGCTGAATGCGACGCGACAGAAACAGCATTGCATGTCAAAATGTGGTACCGGGCATAATATGTATTCAGACTCACAACCTAATGACAACTATTAAAGCGAATATTGAAAAATGTAGAAATCATTCCGCTCTTTACCTCCAGTTTCAAACTGTTGTGCTCCACGTTGAAATTCATCCTGGAAGGAGCGACATCGAACGTGATCCTTTCTCCTCTGTAGAAGGGAACCTGAAGGGAGAGATTTGCAGAATTACAGACCAACATGATTACATTCACATGAGAGGCAGAATCATTTTCAATGCAGCGTGCAGGTCTAAGTTACAATGTCATGAATTCAAACCCCAATATTGATACTATTTATGGTCGCCATTTTTCTGCAACATCTATCTCCCTTTTATATACACCTCTAAAAAGAAAAAAAAACACAATACCATTTGTGCTGGTGACAAACTACTGTACTACATTTTATTGAATTTGAATAACTGAAATATTTAATGCACAATAGCTAACATAACTGGCCTATCATTAACAAAAATAAAACTGTATGGATGTAGAGCGGTAGAAGCACAATGGGAAACAATATATACAGTTGATATCAGCATGAAGATAAATGGAAAAACTCACTATAGAATTAATGTAATCCTACTGCTACAGAAGTAATGTAAGGGGGGGCATCAGTTCAGAGCACCAAAAAAAAAGCTGCCCACGATGGGCGCCGAGAGACCGCAAGTAACAATGGCCACAAGCGCACCTCAGGGAAACCCCACCCGAAGCGCCAGAGACAGAGCCACAGGGGGAAGCGAGGGCCACCGAACAACACAGGGCTCAACTTTTTAAGACATTTGAAAGACTTTTTAAAAAAGGATCCGCAGGGACCCAGCAGCAGTCTTCTGCGTTTCACAGAAAGCTCACCACGGTGTATTCGCCGCTGGCCAGTGAGGGGAAGATGAAGGTCCCATCTTCCCTGGACAGAGCGCTGCACAGGTAGACCAGGGAGCTGTCCCCAGAATCTGCACCCTCCACTGGGGACGTGTTACAGCCGCCGACGTCCTGAAACAAATATGGAGCCATAGCAACTTCGCTTTGTGGCTAAAATACACACAGAGAAATTCCACGATTTTCCAGAAATTATATTATTAATTTTTTTTAATAATTAAATGTTTTATTAACGCTACAGCATAATATTCAGACTTTCATTAAATAGATGAGACAAATGAAATCCCGATTTAATTTGACTCCTCGGCGTTTCTAAAAATGTTAAATAATGGCCGGTTTACCTCTTTCTTGACTGCGGCCGAGTACAGTAGGAAGGTGACCTCTTTCATGGGCTCTCCATCACTGCGGACCTCCCCCGAGACATCGTAGCCTCCAACCAGCAGATGCTCGCCGGCCGGGGCATTGGCATTGGAGACGAGCACTGAGGTGGCGCTCTGTAGGAAGACGGCGAAAAGGTCACCGCGTGAGTTACAGCGAGGGTCGGAATAATGGAGCAGGGCCATTACTGCTGCAGATCGTTAGTTATAAACCTGCTGAGCTGACAGGGACCCTTATCAGCTGAGCAGGTAGGTGAATAATAAAGTATTCCATACAGACGCAGCATTAAACTCGCTGCTCGAACAGCTGATTTCCCAGCTGATACTACATATTTGGGTCCAAAAAAGCCACTTAAAATGCTTCTCAAGTGTCACCTGTTGGAAAGTAAAACATATTTGTCCATTAAGAAGATAGAAAGGATTAACATGAGTTTTTTTTTTTTTTTTTTTACGGGGAAGTTTGCCAACTTATCACTCCACAGCATCGATCAAATTTGGACTTTCCAGCTCCAGTAGATGAGAAAGCAGACAACATTCAAATGTTTCCGTTTTAAAAAAAATACATTTGTGTTTCTATATAGTCTGTGCTGTAAATACAGCCTGGTGAAGGTACCAACCTGCTCCAGAGTCCAGGAGGGATGGGCAGCTGTGATGTCATAATTTCCAGGGAGTACTTTTAAAAAGGTATACCTGCGTTAGGAAGAGCAAAAAAAAAAAAAAAAGGGAAAAACCCTTGAAATGGCAAACGATTTAAGAGATACGTTTAGTGCAGAAAGTCGCGTGGAAAACTACACAAACCGAGAGGCGAGTGCCACTTACTTTCCTCCGGGCTGCGTGACGACACTCTGGAGCTTCTCCTCTGTTCCCGCTCGGGTGAGTTTGACTTCGACTCCAGCCGGACCCAGGAGATGGCCTTTACTCAGAACCTGAAGCGAGAGATATGACATGAATTAATATCATGGGGGGGGGGTTAATGCGTTCAAACTATTTTTATCTGGTGGTCCTTTGGTGCATAGATAAGTGGAAGTCAGTCGGTGCAATTAATCGAACTTCAATTAAAATGATGGCTTCTAGTGCTTGGATGGGAGAGTGTCTATGAATGCGTTTATGATTTGATTGTTTACAAGAGCATAACGTTCTTCATAGATCGAGCCTCTCAACTTTGCTCTCAAAGTGCACCAGATTGTTGCATTTCATTTATTACATTTTTCTTTCTAAATGCATAATGTTTCCAAAGTCAAAGAGTAATCGTGTTAAATAATCTTGATCTTAATATAGACTAAATTAATCAGGATTATGATTTTTTGCTATAATTGAGCCCTAAGTGGAAGAACTGAAAAGTTATCTGCACACGCACTGATGATTGTGTGCGTGTAAGCTTTAACCCCCCCTTTATATGCAGATAAGCTTTTAGGGTCTTAAAGAGGAAAATTATTCTGTTAAGGATGCAGGAAATCTTTCATAATTCTCACCGTTCCCGAGACTGAAAAGCCAGTGAAAACAAAGTTGATGTCTTCTTCTTTCGTACAGATGTCACTCACTCCATCCACGTGGAGGTCGACACTGGTCGGCTCTGGTGAAAGTTAAAGCCCAAGAAGAAGAAGAAGAACAACAACAAAAAACAATCAGAGAGATGGAAGCGAGAACATAAATAATGCAGACAACCCAGGCCGTTATACAATCTTACCAAAGCTCCACCCAAGAGGAGGCTCAATCTTCAAGACAAAGTCCCCCTGTGTTGAAGAGACAAGAGCATCGATTACAATCATCATCAGTGAATAATTAAAAAAAACGTTAAAATGACTCAAAAAGATTGAATCTCGTACCTTGTCATAGAGGGGGATCATGAAGTAGCCATTGATTGGAGCACAATCCGTTTGATATTTCAAGGAACCTTGTTTGGTATACAGTTTGATCTGTGCATGAAATAGTTAAGAATTTCATTTTTAATTCCTCAACCTGAGCTGTTATGACAGGGTACAGTCTGCTGCTTTAAATACTACTTTGAAGCCATGTGTGTCAGCTGTCCCTCACAAACAGACTATCTGGGGTTTAGTTCATTTCACTAATTAGGCAAATGGCTAATCCCATGGAGCCTGTGAATGAGCAAGGATTAGGATCGATGGCTAGCACTTAACGTCCTCCTCGTCAACAGACGGGCAGGTTTTAGGTTCAACAGTGAGCATTGCAACACACATATATTAACGCTAATTAATATGTGCTAACACAGCTTTTCAGTCAACCGTGAGTGCGCAGAGAAAACATCCAAAGTAGCAAACTAGCATAGCTGTCAAATACAATTAAAAAGATTCTCCTTTGATTTATGTTTGCTAGCAACAGAGAGACAACTTTGGGACGAAGTAGACTGCTGCTGTGGTCGTTTCATTCAAACACATCTCTGGTCTCCGCCTAACCTTTAGCCTGCTGCGATAAACCAGCTAACTGTTAGCTAGCCGCTAGCTCGCGAACTAGCCTGGAGGGTCGCTCTCCCTCACCTCGATCAGAGAGTAGTTGATCTCCACGTCGGATTTCACAAAGCCCCCGCATGCCACCACTATGTCATCGGAGGAAACTGTCAAAAACTGGGAATAGGTGATACAGAATAACACCCAAAGGGCTCCCACGTCTGCCCGGATCGTAATTCTCAACATTTTCGGCTAACTGATCTCTCGATGAGCCGAGCAACAGCACGCTGCCTCCGGTTCCGTACCAGCTGAGCTGCTGTCACTGGCCGAACATAGCGCCAGGAGCAGCGGCCCCTGCTGGCCCGGAGGTGATATAACAAGACGCCAATGACAGAAAAGAACAGGAAAAAAAGGCTGTGGATAACAAATTTCAATATTTATTTATTTTCCAGTCACCACAGTCGTATAACAATGCGTCATAATAAAGCAAAACAGTATTTATTCTGACCTAAACATTATTTTTAGTTGTATAGTTCAGACACCCACCATCCAAAAGTTACATTAGTTACAAAAGCTGAGTTAGTTCGGAGTGACTTTTGTGTTGTAATCTTCCAGTTGATTCAAAAGTTTCAGAATGTTCTTAAATGTTGATTTACAGATTCACTCATCCACGTTTTTAAAGGATTGTTGCAAAATTCCAAACATTTGTTTGATATAAAACAGTGTTTATCACAGATATTGGGGGTGAAATTTAATATATATATATATATATATATATATTAATTTATAACACGCTGTATATGTTTGTGTTTTGTTGATATACAGTATATATATTGAGAAATATATATAAAAACTTTAAAAAGAAAAATGTCACAGTTATGGTAAAACGAACATGGTTACAGTTTAGCATTTTGAAATGTATTACTTTTTTTTAATACAACCTCAGATGAATAAAAACAAACGGTAGAGTCTTGTGTCTACACACAAGACACACAATGACACTGTTCTGTAAATACAAAAGTAGTAAAAGTAAGAAAATGATAGTGTTAATACATTTAAAGTGCATACATTTCAGAAAGGCTTTTCAATCTCCAGTAGTTGTAGTAATTCAAGTCCTTCTCAGAAGGAAAAGATGACAGTACGTGCAGCAGGGGAAAACAACACAAAAACATCTGAGCAGCAATGACCATTTTGGTTTAAAAATACTTAAACATTGTGGCCTCTTAATAGTTTTATAATAATCAGATTGTCACATTAATGCAAGAAGGTCCATAGAAGCCCCCAAGTTGTAGTGTTTTCACAACAAACAAAAAAAAGAACATTTAAGATATTAATTCAGTTTTCAACTCCAGTCCATCTGTCCAGTCTTTGGTTGTCTGGTGGGTCATATCAGGCCCTTGCCTCACACATGAGTGGAGGAGTCGGGAGGTGAGTGCGCCAGGAACACACCTTCATTGAAATTGTTGGAGAAGCTGGTGTGGTAGCTGGGGCTGCTGCTGCTGCTGCTGCGGGGCTGGGATTTGGACACTGGGGATTTGATAGCTGAGAGCCTCTGGGCCTGGCACAGCTTCTGGATGAGGAAACGTTTGTCACGGCCCTCCTGGGAAATAAAATGAAAACTAGATAGTAGGTCGCACTTTTGGTAATAACTCAAATGATGATCAATGTATGATAAAGAAAACGAGAGAGAATAGAAAAAAAAGGTGAACTGGACTCGAAATAGATTAAATGAAGACCTTTTGGAGAAAACCTACCATTACGAGCTGCTCCCTTAGTTGGTTAATAACTCTTTTGTGAGCTCCAGCTAGTGCGATCACATAAAACATGGCCAAACTGTGGGCGAAAAAAAGAAAGTTTTAAAAAAACTAAAAAAAGAACACTTGTTACAAACTGTTAAAATGCTGGAATTCCCGACAGAAGCAAGTACCATGTGATGACAAAGAAGGAGACAGCGAAGGCCTCGGATGAGAGAGCGAAGAGGAGCTTTCTGATTCCATGTGGTAGCTCGGCTACTGTAGTTGGCAGCACCTCCCAGGAGGTGTTGTAATTAACAAACGGTCCACAGGCCTGGGATGAGTTTATTCTGTGAGACAAGGGTGAATGAGTATATTTGCCAAGAGAAACATGGAAGCAGATATAATGACAAATATCCATGTATGTTTAACAGTAAAATGATATTACCCCATAGACTGACGTTACAGTGTTCCCCTGAGGTCGACTGATTTTGGGCGGCGTGGTGGCTAACCCAATAAAACTCATTCTACCACCAACGTCCGCTCTCAAATGTAACACTTTAAAATGTCTCAATATTCATCATTTACGTTTCAGAATATTTATCAGTGGCCTTTTTTCCGAAATCACACACACATGAACTCTACACATCGGCTTAAATGATATCCACCACACAGCACTTATTTAAAAAGAAGATACGTGACTGTGGCAGTGGGGTGTGGAGGCGGGGTTGGCGGCTGGGGAGGAGACGGGAGTGGCTCAGCTGGAGGCCAGGCAGCTGGATGGAATCAGGTAATTAGTCGCACATTAAAAACACGCCGATGACCTGGTTCTGTCTTGCAGTAGGCTGGGTTCATGCTGGAGAGGCCGAGCGGACGGAAGGACCCGAAGGCAGAGACGGAGACGGAGACAGAGACAGAGCCGGAGACGGAGACCGGCCTAGAGACGGAGACGGGGACGGAAAGACCGACAAGAGCCGCCTCTAATAAACTGTCTCACCCTGACCAAGAACGCTCCCTGTCTCATTTCTCCCGCTGTGGTTCCCTGTGTGAGCGCATCGGCTCACAGTGACTTTTAAGAGCCTGTTGCTCCCAGTATTTCCTTCTTCCAAAACAGTGGTGAACCAGGAGCTGAGTTTTCATTAAAAAATGATTATGACTGATGTCTGGCACACTGCCCGCTCCACATAAAACGCACTGAGCCTTACACTTCCAGCAAACAATGAAGGCAAAACATCGTCATCCATCTGTTTTAACCCAATATTCTCTGGTCGAGCTCAGCTAAAAACACAAAAACACTGAATCCGTCAGCACGTTAGCCTGTGGTTCACTATCGAGCCTGTTTTTCAAACCGGTACCAACAACAGTATCTTCACGTCACTTCTTTGCTCCGAGAGCAGAGGATATTAATGACCGTGTGAAATTCTTAGCAGCCGCACATATAATTCTGCAGCGGGGATGCGGTAACGCGGCCGTTAACAATGCATTACTCACTGTGCCACGCTAAAAGTGACAGGCAGACAGGCCAGAGCCAGGCCTATCAGCAGCACCACCAGGAAGAAGAAGTTGGAGCTGGAGGCTCGGAACGGACGTGTGGCCGGACGGCAGTTGTTCATCAGTGAGACCTAAAAACAACGAGCAGAAACGTAATAAAACAGCGTAAAACTTCGACAACATCTGATTTTCATCCATGTAAAAAAAGTAAGACAAAAATCACCTTTTTGATATAGAAGATGAAGAAGTATTTAATAGTGCAGATGGCAGGCAGCATCGGGCTGTAGAACGTGCCGATCCAGCAGATGGTCTGACCGTAGACGATCTCGAGGACATTCTGAGGAATCGCAAACTCCTGCTGGCCAAACCACTTAGCCAGGCCACAGTCACAGTGCTTCACTATCAGCCTGTTGATACAGAGCAACACTGTCTGTTACACATGACTAAAGAACAAAGGGTGAGAAAGATTTACACCTAAAAGCGTGAGCAGAGGAAAGGCAATACAAATGATTGGGATGCCACAGAACGAACGACACATCCCACTCAAGCAACGCTTAAGAGACAGAATACTTGAAAGTCAACATGCCTGTTGCAGTGCGTTGGGAGGATCACATTTTGTTCCCAAAACTAAAAAGGAACTTTCTATTGAGATGACAGAGATGTCTTGGTTATTTTACTGGTGAGGACTTACTTTCTGGGAAACTCCACGAAGACGGTGACTGCGAAAATGATGATGAAGTCAAAGATGGTGAGTTTGTACATCTCCTGTCCCACACGGGTCTCCCAACACTGTGGACAGCAACACACGAGGAGACAGAGGCACTTTTAAAAAGACTGCAGGGAAGTATTTCTGAGGAACATCCCAGGATCAGGTCCACTACGTGTTACAGTTTAAGAATGGATTTTATACAACAACAAAAAAACCTGAATCCTAATAGCTTTACAAGCCCTTTGACATTAAGCATTGACCTACAGGTATGCGTGTTGACATAGACTTTGACGCGTCTTATTCCGAAGAATCATTGTGTACCGTGTTGGGATGCAGGGACAGGACTTACAGAGTAAAGCACGTGGTTGTAGCCACAGAGGCAGGGCTCCTTTTCACATTTAGTGATCTGAGACCAGAGCGAGAAGAGCAAAACCCCAATACTGGTCAACCGCATGAAGACACACCTGCGAAGAAAGGGGGGAGAAATGAAAAAAGAAAGAGAAAGTCATTCAGTACATGTTCCAGCAATTTTGCCATTTCGTGTTTCGTGAAACAAGTCCAAACAACTACAACTTCTTCCAAAATACCATGCATTGCATCAGTATGAAAAGGAGGCGTAACACACTCGCAGGGAAGTGAACAAACTCGTTCCAAAAGTTTCCACATTTTTGTCATTGTCCTGACTTTATGTATTGAATCTTTGCAATCTTAATGGCAAACATGACATTTTCCGTCTCCCAATGCAATTACTTTTCAAGTAAACATCCCCATCGAGAGAAAGAACGAGTAAGTCGTCGGTGGATGGAAGTCCACGGTACCTCATGAGAGTGAAGCGGATCTCGAAGGCAGGCGAGTAGTCCTCATAGTTGATGATAGCCGAGAAGAGGAGGGGGGTGATGAAGTTGGCCAAGGTGATAACGATTGAGGGGAGATACTCATAGATGAGATCCACGATGAAATTCTCCTGCAACCAAGACAAAATAAATGATGTCAGCCCCCAAATTGGAAAGGGGATATTAGAGTCAGGGGCTTAACTTTACAAAAGGCACTAGCAGAAAAGCGAAAAAGCATGGAGCATATCGCTCACAAAATAAATCCGGTTTCAAGTTTGAATGCAGTTTCTAGTAGCGACAAGCAGTGATGTCGACAGGAGGATAAAAAATAAAAGAGCGACGTGGTGGTGATGGTGGCATTTCATTACCTTTATCTTATCCATCTGTACTTTCTGGGAGAAGATGGTGGCTACGTAAATGCTGTAGAAGCATCCAGCCAGCACGGCGATGACAAAAATGTTGAGAATGAGGCGGATGAGGTAAATCCTGCACCTCTCTTTGCGGGTGCGATCCGCTATTTTCTGTTTGATCCTCTCCTCTTCCAAATCTGTCTGGGGATATAAGAATATATGCAACTTTAGGACAAGGAACACTCAATGGATAGACAGATTAAACATGTGCAACAAACTATGCTTGTTAGTGGGTATTATCGGTGATACGCGTCTTTCTGGTGTACACCGATCACATTACTTGCCCCACGCACATAAAAGAATATTTAGCGCGTTATCGATACTTAATCCAAACGACGGAATTATAATCTGAAAGTGGCTGCAGCAGCCGTCCAACGTTAAAGATCAAAATATGCGCTCTACAAATATTGAGATATTTATTGGTGTAATCGCTAACACCGGTATTGTCTTGGATTTATTAACCTGTCCTGAAACTTTATCGCCATGGCATCCCTACGACAAAAAAACTATTTTTAGGGGGAAAAACACATCGACCTGCATGACTGAGAAGAGCTTCATGAACGGCTCTAAACAACAAAACATCCTGAAGAAAGTGAGAAATCTAAGTTATACTTTTCCTATGCTATTCTATACTGCTATTTGGGTTTACACTGAACTCTGAGCATGTAAACACGGCCACTGGTGCCCTGATCTTATCTCTTTGCTCCTGCTAAATTCTGACGTATAAAACAGGAACAAGTTCCAACGGAAATGATCAACTAACCCTGAGCTCGTAGAGCAAACTGCTTCTCTTGAGCTTCACGGCGTTCTCGTTGGTGATGCAGAAGTCCCAGCCGGCAAAAATCTTGTTGCAAAAACTCTGAAAGCGATCCTCATCCTGAACCAGGTTACGTTTGAACCCCGTGGCAGACCTTGAAGGAAAAGTGATTCAAAAAGTGAACAACATTTCCAGGAACTGAAGTTCACTCCAAATGATTGGTTTTTTTTCCCGGTACCTTTTAACAATCCAGATGAGACTGAAGAACAGGTAGGCGATGGTGACCAACAGGTAGGCCAGCGGCAAATTGTAAGTGGTGTTAGAAAAGTGGATTTTGTCCGCTTTGTAGTAGCCGTAGAAAAGATAAGTCTGTTCCAGGAAGCCCTGCAGATTAAGCAAAAAGGACTGTGAGTAAACCAAACTTGCTTTTTCTTCCCGGGACTATTAAACGTGAAGTGCAAAGACTCACTCCACCAGACAGCAGATCTGTAATGTGCTCATGAAAGATGACCAGACCTCGGCGGGCGCTGCTGGGATACACACTGCACTTACTTCCTGTAGTAAAACACAGAAAAGTATAAGTTTAAGACTATTCCATGCCTAGTTTATGTATCAGGGTTGTAAAAAGTCCTCTCACCAGAATTCTGGTTGTAGGTGATATTCCCCGAAACGTTCGGTGCCATGATGATGGGTAACATGACAAAGCTGAACATGAGCACGAAGATGATCAAGTTGAGCATGACCAGGAAGCGCAGGAAGGAGAAGTAGGACAGGATCCCTGTGCCGAACATCCCTAATGAGTGTAAAGAAGAAGAGAGGGAGAAATTAACTGTGGGACAACAAAACCACAATTGGCACACTTTCTGCGAGTCCTAAAGTACATTTACTCATGTCGGCCAGCTTGAGGAGAAATCAATAAATGCCTCTGAGGCTAAGGACAGTCCATCTCAAGTTTCATCTCTCACCCTCTATCAGGTGGATGTCTCCCCTCCAGAGCTTCAGGGAGCTCAGCCATTGGTGGGCATCATCCCTCAGCCTCCTCAGACACCTGCGGGTGCTTTGCTCCAAATGTCTAAAACTGCTGAGCTCTCGATCCTCCTCCAAACGTTGCGTTCTGATAGGTAAACACATTATTTGTTGACAACGTATGCTATGAGATACCTTTTAAAAATAGGCAACAATTAAAAAAATTAATTGAACATTTTCGATCTGTTTTAACATCTTTTGTCAAGCATGCGGTAAGGATTCTACAGTAATGTCTTTCCCACTTGTCTCTGCGTTTCTCGGCCATGGTCCTGGTGAGTTCCCTGATGGGTCTCTCCTCCGTCTGACTCTTCTGTTTCTCCTCACGTCTGCTGACTGTGCTCACGCCCCATTTCCCACTGCCAGAGGAGCTGAGTCGCCCTCTGGAGCTGCTTCTTCGTTTGGGGCCTCCAGTCGACGACTTCCTGCGGTACAGCAGGGACTGGTAGCTGGGGAGCTGGTCCAACAGTGGGTTACAGCTTACTCTTCCACTACGATCCGTGTAGAACACTGGAAAAGGTGAACATAATGTGATTAGATCTTGCAGAGATAATATATTTGATAATGCGGTGCTCAAGGCTACCGTTAAAAGCAATCCCAACTTTCTATTTTCAACAGTTACGATATAAAACTGAGAGACTGTGAAAGGTAGTAATCGTTCACCAATGGGCTTAAATTAAATGACTAGTTGAAGTGACATACAGTGATATTTTTTCCGAGACAAAGAATTCCAACAACAAAATTGTGGGCAACTCAAATCAACAGCGGTCAACTAATCATTGCAGTTTCAATCATTTTTTGTCAAACCTAGGATACGCTTATTCATCACTCATGTTTAAAATTGTTTCCAGTCCATGTTAATATCAATAGGTAGTTTTATGCCTTGAAAGAATACTTTTGCCATCAGTGAGATTCCCAATAAAAACAGTTATGAATACAAACATATGTAAGACAGACATGTTGTTAAGGAGGTAGTTTGATAATTCTTTATTTTATTCCCTGACAATATTAGATGGTGTCCACATAAATCTGTGTTTTAGGTCAGTGTAATGAATGCTGGGTAAAATGACCTATGATCATATCACTGGCGCGGATGAAAATGTTGTAAGAAGAAGAAGAAATTTCACAATAACAAACGAATGTTTTTTTATGGAGTATTAGTTTGCCAGCCACCCCACTTGTGCCTGTTATACAGGGGGAGCGTAAGTAAGACGGGGTGTTGCTCGTGCGAATAACTCGAGAACAAACTGTTGGAAACGATGTTTTTCTCCCTGGTGTAGATCCAGCTCCAGACAAAGGCGAACCAAGGAGCAGACTCAGCCAGCAGAAGTGCCAACAGCGCAGTTTAGACACGGCACAGAGGCTCAGACGGAACCAAAAGACTCTTACAACGCTGTAACTTCTCCCAAAGACCTTTTATCAAATCTTAAAAGCAGCAGGTGGACGTTGTTAGCGGCTCTCTGGTCTAAGTTTGACGCTAGCATTACTAGCCGGTGAGCTAATGCTGCCGTAAAGTGTAATTAACCGAACTAACTTATCAGGAAGGATAGCTGCGGACACAGAGCCGAGCTAACTGCAAGTTTACCTGAGTCGACCTCCATTGTTCCCTTTTCTGAATAACAATAGATATGTGTTGGATAATAGTAGCTAAGCATTAACCGAGAGACTGTTGACGTCCCAGACACAACTTCCTGAATGTGGAGCAGCTCTGCGCTCACTCACTGTCTGTCACGGTATTATGTGATGCCGGTTATTGTACCTTTTCCTATTCAACTCCGTCTTATTTTACTGGATTCACAATATATTTAAATTAATTAGAATGTCTATTAATACTTTGAATCCTTCCTCTATAAAGGTGTGTTACTGTAGATTTTTTTTTATTTTTAAAAGGAAAATTAAATAGCTTGTCTGACATGGTTAAAGGGTACTCAGCGTTTTAGTATTGCTCTTACACAAGTTGGGACACTTGTGAAAGACACATTAAAAAGAATAATGGTTCAAATTGATGCAGCAGATCAAGCATTGGTCAAACTTCCAAAACACTGCATCCTACATTTCCCATAATGCAACTCAATACCACCTTTTGTTAGACTGTCCCTGTCTGGTAAATACCTATGTCTGTCAAACTCCATGCCCCACAAAAAAATGCCTGTTATAAATGTGCAGTCTCACACCAAGACGACATCAGTAGAGTTATTTGCTCAGTTTTCCCTCCAAAGCCATAGAAGACATTGTACAACTGTTTTTCACAGGCTGTGTTTTAGTAGCCTAAACTTCATGTGTAGAAACTGTGGACTGCATGTTTAACTGCGCAATATGTCATTTTCTGCCACTACGGGTCTCACAATCAAAACAATAAAAAATAAATTAAAAAAAAATGAGTTTGGTGGTGTCGTGAAGTAGCGTTGGATTATGGGAGCTGTTGTCTTCACCACCATTGTCGTCATTGCAGTCTGATTCTCCCGGTTAGGATTGCTTCAGTGTTTATGGGGAGCCGAATTATCGGCAGAGGTCTCCTCCTCTCCAAAATAAAACGGACCGAATGATTAAACTGGTTAAAAAACTGAGTAAAGTAATGGCGTAAAAATAACGTTACAAATCAGTGTTTTTCCAACAGCGTTTTGGCTGCCGCTAACGTTTGTTTAGCTTGTTTCTCTGATAACTTAAAATCCAGACGTTCGATTAATAAAATCCTTCATCTGGTTAAAATATACACTTAAAGAGCAACCACGATCTAAAAGTGTATCGTAAAAATGTGGCTTAAAACTGGATAAAAATAACATTTGAAACATAGGAACAATGTGTATGAGAGGGGAAGGAATTTCCCTTTAGTTAGTGAGCACTGGAATAAAATCCAGTTTGCAAGAGCACATCCCTACCTACCTACATATCTATCTATCAATCTATATATCTATCTATCTGCCCTTTTATGTATTTATTATTTTTCAATCACAAAACACCATCACAGGTCAACCTACAGCAGGTGCAACTTAAACTCTTGGACGCACACCGCAAGTCCTAATAAAGAAGCCAATTACATTTCAACCTTGGGGGTTTAATTATTTTTGTCACAGTACAAAGAGTCCACCTGGGATTTACATTGCCCACTCAGATGCAGTGGACTTTTACCTTTATGAGCTCAGTACACACTTCCTGGTTCCCAGACAGTCCTTCGTTTTATCTCACTGTCGTGGTTCACAGGCTGATTCACAGTTCACTCCTCAGGCTTGGTCTGCACGGGCTGCAGAAGAGACTCTCCAGCATTTTGTCAGGACTTTATTTTGTATATTCTCCCAGCATCACAACACATTTGCAAGGTAAGCAGGGTTTTTAGAACAAGATTTTTTCTTATATGCACAGCAGAGTAAATCTATGACAAACCACTTCAACTCATACACTATGTGTAGTCCCGCTGTATGAGCTTTTTCTTTCAAACTTCCAACTTTCAAAGTTGATTTGTGAGACATCAGTCAGTTTTCTGCTGATTATTATTCAGATGTTCCTATTCGGCCATCCTTCAGTGGCTCTAGAACCATAGACTTCTACATGTGGTGTAAACTAAACCTAATGTATGAATTAATGATGAGCAGATGAGGATGGGTGATCCAGAGATTACATTACGCATACCTCCCCTCCTTACAATGTAGCTGTCAGTCTGAGCACAGAAAGGCACTTGGCCACAACATGTGATGCCACTTGTTTAGACTACATCAAAGATGACGTAGCTGGCAACGGAAGCCTCAATACAACATGTAATGAAGTCACATACACTCTTCTAGTCATCTAAAGAGCATGTTTTTACAGTGTCTTAGGAACTGGACTATAAACATTGACATAGCGACTGCGACAGGGTGAGCTGAAGGATCGTTGTTGTCTCCACAGAAGAGCAAAAGGATCAATTTGAAGGATCTCATGACAAGTTACAGCCACGGAGGATTCTTCAACCCTGCCTACCATGACAGCGAGACTCTGGAAATTGATAGAAGGTTTGTGGCAATATGACAACTTAAAATGTGGGTTTGTCTGTAAATGTGCATCGGTGAATCATTTATCCTGAAAAAACGTGCTTCCCCTATTTTAATTTATGTTTTGTGTTTGAGTGAGTGATGTATGTACTCAAAGGGCATGGCATATACAATGAAAGAGTAAACAGGCTGTTCTCAAGGAGCAGGCAGCATATGGTATTTATCCTGGCTGTAAGACTGATTCAATTCATTTTTCACCTAAAACTAAAAACGTTCAGGACTAAAGAGTCTGAAAGGTTCTGAAAAACATGACTGTTAACTTCAGAAAGAAAAAAAAAATTGTTTGTTGGTCTCTAACGAAACTTAATCCTGCACTTCCTTGTAGGATGTTATATCATCTCCATATAAAACATCCCCTCCATAATATCTATGACACTTAATTACAGATAATCATCACGACTTATAATTCCAGTTTCTGTCTTGAACTGATAACCCCAGTGCTATTAAGTATCATAAACACAAACTGTGTGACATCCATGAATTATCTTTCACGTCACACGTTTATTGCTCCGTGTAATCTCTAGGTCTTCCAGCAAAAGCCACCACCACACTAACCCCTACGCCAGGGGTGAGGGGGCAGACGCACATTACACGACTGGTCAGACCAGCAGTGACGATGCAGCAGGGAGAGTGCCATGGGGGGGCTGGCAGGAGGAGAGCTGGAGGGGGAGAGAAAGCATCCCCATGGGCCTCATCTCAACGCACTCCGGGAGTCCTCCAAGGCAGCATGACCTCAGTGAGTGGCCGAGCTTAATCTATTGAACTATGGAACAATATTAAAGCTGGGGTAGGCAGTATATTCTTCTGTACTTCAAGTGGTCTGAGAGATGTTCGTGCACATCTCTTCAGGCGGTGGAAGCATGATTCAATGGCAGAATATCCTGCAGGAAAAATTGCTACTTCAGCATTGGCAATCGACTGCCTTCACTGCGAAGCAACTCCAGAAAAATGAAGAAGTCTGTGACAATCTCGGCAAAGCGTTTCAGAGATTGAGAGAAAAGGATGCTGATAGTTTAGCCTTCTGCTCACCGTGGACAAAGGTCATAGCTGCGGCTAGCTCATAGCAGCTCACAGCTATGACCAGCAGAGGGCTAAACTATTCGCAACATTTTCTCTCCAACTCTGAACCCTTAGACAATATTGTAGCTAGCTAGAGCCACGAGTCACAGTATGTCATCTCAAATGGCTCTATAGGCCCACAAGTGAGCAAAACATTTTTATTTATCACCGAGTTGATGCTATAACGGCATCAGGATCACAATCATATGAATGACTACTACTCGTACCGGTGACTGTATATGTCTTTGCTCCTCTATGGGGAGGGGCTATTTTCCAGAATACTGCGTACACTGGGGTTACCGCTTGAATTACAATTTGCCGAAAGATTATTATCAAGATTTTGCCAAATGACGGCAAGAATAATCTGCCTACGTTAGCTTTAAGTCTGTGTATACATTGTGATGTCTGTACTCTCTCTACCGTATCATGGGGGGGCACATTCTTTGGGTTGACCGCTTAGACTGTCATTTGTCTCTTTATGTTTGTACGTGCCTCTGAGTTGCTAAGTGACACTTCTGGTTATACTTCTATTCAATCTCCTCACTTTTATTCAGACTACAGTACCTTCCAAATCCCACCTGACTCTCAGCATGATCGATCACCTTCCGCCCGCCTTCCTCCCGCAACGTCAGGTAATGGTTAAACTAATCTTTCTCCCGACATAATTTAATTTTTTAAGTTTATTTTTTCAGTTATTGTAAGCACTGTTGCCATGGTATCTCTAAACACACACACACACACACACACACACACAAACACACACACAATGTTGTTAAATGCATTACGAAACAACCAATTAAAATAAATGTGACATACGTCATGATCTGTTGACTTTGATTACGAATCAACTTAGCAAAGTCTTACTGGATAATCATTAATGGAAGCTACGCACAATAATGGACAAGGAAGTTGGCAAAGAAAATAAAACAGAGGGAATGTGGTTGTGGGGGAAAGGTAGTCTTAATCTGAAGGACATAATCTAAAGGTTGAGGAAATTCGGTGTTGATTTGTACCTACACTGTCATTCATGCTGTACTGTAATCCTGGTAGAGTCACTGACCACATCTTGAGCTTTCTGCCTATGTGCTCAACATGAAAGCAGCATGGCTCTATGGAAGCGCACTTACTCCAATGTGATGAAGAAGAAAAAAGATCCTATAAATCCTTATAATGAGAAACATTCTGGAAATAATGACTTAGTAATTGTTCTCGTTATTGTTAGTTACTATGTCCTTATTTTGAGAAGCTAAATCATTCTTTTTGATAAATCTTCTCATTATGTTGTAATAATAAGTCATTTTGAGATACTAAATTATTCAATTCTAATGACTTATAGGATCTTTTTTTTTTAGGTTAAGTTTTCATTTTATTTTTTTATTTTAAATGGTCTTCCACAGGACCCTGTCAGTTGGCTCACCACTTTATACCAGACAGCTTTTGGATGGATTGCCATGAAATTCTGATCAAACCATCAACATACTGATCAGGATGAACCGTCACTTTCTGTGTAGCGCCTTCATCCGATCAATAAGTGGAATGTGTCCAATACTTGGTTTATGACCAAATACCTGCAACACTAATGACGTTTCCATCAGCTACAGTTTTACCTTGTGTTTAATGTCAATTAACAAGTGGTAGCATGCTAACACGCCAAACTAAGTTAGTGAACACGTTACATATTATACCTGCTAATCAGCATGGTAGCATGCTGACGTTGAGCTCAAAGCATCGCTGTGTTTACGTACAGGGCCGCTAGCGATGCTGTAGACTCTTAGTTTTGTTATAATGCAACTTAATTACACTGTGATTTGCAGTCTGTGTTGTTAAGCACTATCATACTTCCTGTGAACAACAGTAGTCCCTTTAGTTACACAGTTGGCACGATAGTCGGATTGCAGTGCTAACATTATCAAAGGTTTTACAAGGAGTAAAGATAAAGTCAGTATTATCATAGCACCCACATTAGCTCATATACTGCAATCAGCTTTACTTTCAATCAGTGTACTGTATGTAATACACACAACGTTTATGTGCAGTAAATCAGGAAAATAAGAAGAGACGAAAGTAAATGTTTGTCAAGCTGGGGATAGAGAGTAAATGTTTAAATGTGTGAGGAGCTGCAGGTGTTACTTTAAAAAATGCCAACCTCGATGACTGTCGCCCTGCTCCTCTATTTCCCATCTGCCCTGTGAGTTTACCTTTAGATATCAAGCTGCAGTGCAGAACAGCAAAACACAATGGGCCTCATTCACCAATATCTTCTTACGTCTTTTTTCTAAAATTTGTTCTCCAACCACAGAATTGTTCGTACCTTCTTTTCTTACCATGACGAATCAGCGTAAATTGAAAGCGAGTGCCAGTTGATCCTATTTAAGAGGTTCACGCCTCGCCAATCACCATAAAAGGGTCTGAGACTGCAGGGCTGTGTGCACGCACAGAAATTAAAAAAGAAAAGTGGAGAGAATTAAGTCAAGAATGTCCAAATAAAAGTCTAAAGAGGGTGGAGCACCGAACAATAGACTTTAATATTTCTGAAGTGGAGGTCCTTCTGCAGGAAGTGAACGACAAAGGAGCTTCATATTAAGTAGCAGCAGTAGGCTTATAATTAGCATGCTCAATCACTAATTATTGGATGGCATGGTTCCCAATTAATGTATGTGAATAATGTGAATTATAGTGTTAGTGTAGTGGTTATTTATTTTTAAAGACCATAATGCTCTGAGAAATAATTATCAAAAAATATTATAAATGATAAAGAATATCATTTTTTTTATCTAAACCCCATATTAGACCACTGTTTAATTGAATAAAACAAAAATAACCAATTATTTTGCACAAACATGTCAGCACTCACGTGTGCTCTTGAGCGTGCATAGATTCTGTTCTTACCTAAGAAAGAAATCCCAAATAAGAGAGAAACGGTGAAAGACGTTTCTTCTTAAGGACGATTGGTTGATGGGGCCCATTATTCTTTTCCTGTTTGTTTGTCCAGGTAACATGACAATGAGATGGAGGGGAATGACGATGAGAAGGATGAGCTTGTATCCCAGCGGTGATCCTAACCATGTAGCCTTCACAGAGGATGCGATAAGGAACGAGATGGAGAATGGTAAGAGCCTGTGTCGGACCGTGATGTGAAGTGTGAGACACCCGCTCTACATTCTGCGTCGTAAAGATAACAGTGAGCGCTTATCTTGTTATCTTGTGTGTGACAGAGGAACAGAACCTGGTCAAAGAGCTCGTGGCCATGGCAACACGAGACCGAATTCGGGCCATCCGGGACCTTCCGATGAGCTTTGACGAGAAGAAACAAATCAGGTGGGTTTTTCACAACCAGGCGAAAAGTTTCCTAGTTTGCGTCAATCTAGGCACCGAGTTAACCATTACACCTTGCTGGGAGCCATAAAATAAGGATCCTGTATGCAAAGACAAGGTTGTACTGTGTTGCAATATAGATCAATGGAGGACAAGTTAAACACATGTACACACTGCTCTCTTGTTTCAGGATGCATTACACAAGAAACTTTTAAAGTCCAAAGGTGTTTCTGCAGACTGCAACATTGTGTCATCGAGGCAGATCTTCTAATTCATCATCGGGAGATCTAGATGTTTAAGGCAGTAATGTTATTATCGCTCCAAAATAAGTCAAACAAAGTTTATAATATTTTGTAATTGGCAAATCCATAATCAAGTAGACATGATGATATGATGTTGAAATAGAAAGTATGAAAATACATTTCTGGATGTGATAATGGATTCATTATGTTGGAAACCACGCATAAGAAATGTAAAAACAAAGATAAAAACAAAATATTAATGTTATATAGAACTAAAGATATTGCACTATATACAGTACACTGTATTGTTCTCTCAGAGTTCCATACATAACCTACTGTGTGGAGGTTTGGGGAAACACATACAAAACCAACACTAATCCAATTGTCATGCTACAGAAGGGAGCTATAAGAATTGTAATGTAAAATGCAATATTTATTAACTTACGCGGTTCAAAATGTTTTGATCTAGCCCAAAAAATTATTTGCTTCCTTTTTATGTGCATTCTTTTTGGAAAATTGTTAACAAGGACTGAAACAAAGTACTACTACTACTAACTTGTGTTCTAAATGACCTCTACAGGAGCCAAGTGCTGGCGTTCAAGTCTTCCAAGAAATCTCGCCAGTTCACATGTTTTGCAGATTGCTCTGAGAATATGTCACTAGTAAGTAAACTGCAACGCCATACTTAAACAACTGTAGTTGAGTATTACCATCCGATTCATAACCTATGTTTGTATGCTACACAAGCTGTTCTTTCAGTCTTTCCGCAGGTGCGGCTACAGTATAAGGTCAGCCAGGCAGACCCTGGAGCTGTGGCAAGGCATCATGAAAGAGATTGGTGGCACGTTTGGCACCAGCGTCCTCTCCTATTTCGTGTTCCTCAAGTGGCTGCTTATGTTCAATATTTTCTCCTTCCTGGTCAACTTTGGCTTCATCACTATCCCGCTGCTCGTTTATGACCCCTCGCCCAACATACCTCCGAATGTGAGCTTCAGAGGACTGGAGATACTGACTGGAGCTGTAAGTGGAGGCTCGTACCACATAACGTTTTATAAAGCCAAAACTAAATCATCTGTAATACGTTCAATTCATTCCATTTTTTAAAGTTGCTCTAATCAATATTTTTATGTTAACAGTGGATGAAATTACTATATGTAACGGTAGAATCAATAATGACCCCACAAAGAGTTGTCACCTGACTCTGCAGTTTTCCTCAGTTTTACCGAACCTTTTAGCGTCATTCAGCTCATTGTTTTGTTTTTCTGGAACTTTAATGTTTTGGTTCACTCCCACCACTGTTATTAGCAACTTTGCAGATGCAGCCGGACCCTGTTTTCAGCAACAAAAACAAAAACTACATTTATATATGATTAATATAGGTTTATTATATTTATTAAGGGGAATACTATAGGTGAATAGGATAAAACATTTTAACTACTATATATCACCATGTTATGTTATGTTTAAATATGCAAATATGCAATATGCATGATTGATATTTTATTAAATTTCAGCTAATTTGCATTCATTCCCGGAACAGAAATCTGAACATTAGATAAAGCCGGGATTCAAATTCTTGTTTCATTTTGTTGACATATTAGAGTCACAAAGTTTTACAGAGAGAGTTTTGGATCACTCCAAAAATCCGAAAATACTGTCATTACAGCCATTAAAAAGAATAAAAAATAAATTTGCCATGTTTTTAGGAATAAATTGTTCTATAACTCAGGCTATAAATGGTTTATAAACAAACCTCCCTTTGTAAACCCGCAGAATGAAGATAACTAGAAGGTTTGCTGTGTGTAAGAGCTACTGAAGTGAAGATTTCTGGCTCAGAGTCTGAGAAAAAGCTTGTTTTTGAGAAAACAACCTTTAAAGATATGTATTGTTAGTACATATGTATAGTTCCATACATTTACAAGTAAAAAGGATAAGCAAATTAAGCAAATGATCTAATAGATATTGCTGTGAAACTTCCCCAGTTTATTACTTACATTAAGACAATTTTTTTTTGTATTACACTTTTATGTTCAAATATACAAATGAGGCATTATCTAATGCTAACTTTCGGTGAGTTTAGGAGAAATCTACAGACACAAATAGACAGAGTAACAACTTAACAACTTAATGTGAGTTTTGGATGTTTTCTTCCCACTAGTCTGAAAGAAGACAGCAAAAGATATAGAGGCTCAGTAAAAATGCTTTTTTCTATGCATAGTAAATGTGCTTTGGTTTCTCCAGGGTTACTTCAAATACACCGTCATGTACTACGGTGGCTACAGCAATGAAACCCTGGTGGGTCTGGTGGAGTACAACATGCAGTTGGCCTATTTCTTCACTATTGCAGTCTACATGGTTCTTTGTGGAATTGCACTTATCTTCAGGTCAGTCCAATTGTCTGCATAACTGCGGAATGTAGATCACAATATTCTTTATTTCACATTTCCTTGAATGTGCCCTTTCAACTAAATAAAGTAGTTTGAATACAAAATGTACGTTACCTATTTTCCTCATGCAGCATGGCCAGCTCATTCAAGACCAACTATGTACTAGCAGACCTATCTTCAAACAGTGCATGGCAGCTTCTGTGCAGCTGGGATTTTAATATTACCAACGAGAGAGCAGTGAGACAGCGCAAGAACAATCTACGTGTCCAACTCAAGGTGACTACTACTGCGTTACAGTCTTTGTCAATCAAGATGCCGCGTGAGGAAAGAGAGGTGTTTTATTACTGGATCATTTCACCTTCATGTCATGAAATATGTCCGAAACAAGCAACTCTGAATGAAATGTTTAATAGAACTACTGATTCATATTTTTCAATTTGCTACTCTAAGCTTCGGAGTTACATTGTAGAGATCAGCTGTAGCTGCAAATGACATTTTCACAATGAGCTTTCAACAGAGGTTAGATCCCGTTTAAAGACACATCATGCTTCTCGTTATTTTTCATCGCCATGTTCGTCCTTTTGCCATCTCTTCAGGAGTCTTTGTCAGAGAAGGCCCAGCAGAAGCTACTAACCCTCTCTAAAAAGCTGAAGCACTTCGGGGTTTATCTGGGTTCCTGGCTACTCTCCACCGGCCTGGCTGTCGGCTGTGGAGCTAGCATCTATTATCTCTGCCAATACGAACAGCAGGTACGCAAGTCAAGATTGAATCATTGGTCTTATTGGTGAATTGGAATAATTGTTTTTGTTTGATATTGACAGTGTAATTGTCCCATTAAAACCAGTATTACCGGAAAAATGTACTTGTCTGCACAGTTGCACAATCCCTTTGTTTGCAAGTCTACAGAAACGCCGTATGATAATACTTTATGACACAGTAAAAACGTTTTTAGCCGTATCAATATGCGTCATAAGAATGCGTGTGTCAATTCATTTACCGGCAGTGCAGGGTTGGATTCATTTCATTGCAGTGTTCGCCATCTAGCTCTACCTTGAGCTGACCTCCATCTGTTATCTTTATAGCGGGCAACAGATGCCAGGTGGTCTCTGCTTCAGGAGGCAGAGACTCTCCTGGTTCCCTTTGTGGTGTCTCTGATGAACCTGGTCATCCCGCTCTTCTTCTCCCTCTTCAACAAGTTTGAGCTCTACTCCAGCCAGCGCAAACAGATCTACGCTCTGGTAGTCAGGTTAGAAAGCAGGGACACATGTAGTACATGAATTTAAAGGACATTACATCGAGGAATATGTTTTACAGTTCAGACATTTTGCTAAATACACTTATTTGCTTTCTTGCCCAGAGTTAGATGAGAAGATTGATACCACTCTTGACATATCTGTCCGTTCAATATAAAGCTGGAGCCAGCAGCCGATTAGCTTAGCTTAGCATAAAGACTAGAAACAGGGGGAAACAGCTAGCTCGGCTCCTTCTGAAGCTAACAACTTTTGCAGAGCAGCTCCTCAAAAGCTCACTAATGAACGTGTTATAAATTATTTGTTTAATCCATTACATTACAATTTAAGTGAGTGCTACAGACAGAAATAAGATTTATTTATTTATTTTTTATTGGCCAAGGTGCAGTCGAAACAGGTGGGTTTTCAGTCTGCGACGGAAGTGTGAAGACTTTCTGCTGACCTGACATCAGTGGCTAGCTCGTTCCACCATTTTAGAGCCAGGATAGCAAACACGCAGGTTTTATTTGAGGGGTATCTGGGTCCCACTCGCAGCGAGGGAGTGGCGAGCCGGCTGCCAATACAGAGCAAAGTCCGTGCAAAATCCAAAGTGTAAAAACTACACGTTGCGGTGTTACTTGTGGTTACGCACCGGACTATTTGGACTGTTGTTGTAAAGGTTTTTACAGGTTTTTTGTTTAGGTTAAACTAACTAGCTATAACATGTGGAATTTGTTACCTTCGGAGAGAGCCTGGCTAGCTGTGTCCCACTGTTTTCAGTCTTTATGCTAAGCTAAGCGGCTGCTGGCTCCAGCTTACATTTCGGTACACACATCTATATCAATCTTCTAATGTAACTCTCGGTGGGAAAGCAAATAACAATGTTTCTCAAAATGTCAAACTATTACTTTAAGCATCAATCATGATTGTAATCTTATTTTCCCTTTTATCCACTTACAGAAATGTGTTACTCAAGATGTCCATTCTGGCCGTCTTGTGTTATTACTGGATGAATGTGGTGGCTAAAAAGTTTTCGGTATGTTTGACAGTGATTAACCCACATATTCATTTTGTCAGTGGACATTGATATAGACAGTCATTTATGAACCTAATGTGTTCTCCACAGTGTTGGGAGTCCATGGTGGGACAGGCTTTGTACCGTCTGGTCATTGTTGATTTCCTTTTTCTAATGTTGGGATCCTTCTTTGGAGAGTTTCTTAGCAAGTGAGTTACTTTCAGTTTGTTTGTATTCTTCACAATCATAGAAATGGGATAGGTTAACATCCGACGTAAATCATTCTTTGTAACAGTGTGATTGGGAGGACATTACTACCACGTCTGGGGGTTCCAGAGTTTGACGTAGCCAGAAATGTCCTCGAACTCATCTACGCGCAGACTCTGGCCTGGTAAGAACAATACATTCAACAGTTATTACTTATTGTTTTGCAAGTCACAAGTAAGTCTCAAGTCTTTGCACTCAGGTCCTGAGTCAAGTCCCAAGTCCTAAACTTTGAGTTTCGAGGCCCAAACATTGAATTTTGCGCTCTTCACCAAATGTAATGCTATTTTAATAACAGAGTAATAATATATTGCATTTACGGGTATCGTGAATGCTTTTTGAAGTGTTTGTAATTATTTGTTAAAACAAGTTTGTTAAAACTGTGACTGAACGTAATCATAAAAAAAAAAAAAAGCATCTGGGAATTGAAATGTCAACTAGTTGAGAATGAATAGTGTTCATTTGAGTTGATTCAGGAAATGAAGGGAAATTAATTTATTTGTGGTAAACTTTTTCAATCACATACTTTTTAATCTTTGGGCTTGGGTGAAGGTATTAAGTGTTTTCAAGTCAAAAGTCCAAGTGAATCATTTGTTAAAGTCCAAGTCGAGTCTAAAGTCATCAAATATGTTGCTCATGTCTGACTCGACTCCACACTTCTGCTTACTACAGGATCTAACAACGACATGGCATGAAATGCTTTGTGTTCTCTCTCCTGATCTCAGTGTTAATTCACTATTAAAAGTTAACTTACCCTCAATTTTTTTCTCCATAGGATCGGTATCTACTTCTCTCCTCTGCTGCCTGCCATCCAGATCCTCAAGTTTTTCATTCTGTTTTACATAAAGAAGGTAAAAGCAGGTTCGTTAGGTTTAGAGGCCTTGGTGATTTTAAACTTCACTGCCATGATGACACACGGCCACAGGGAGATACAATTCCATCGCTGCCCGAGCTGCTCTGTATAATGCTTAGGCTCACGTTACGCTATTTGTGCACCTGGTTCAATAATTGATTTAAATCCTTTCATCACTGACAGCATGCTTTATTTTGTGTTATGGAAAGGACAGCTAGGGTTTGGGATTGATGGAGTAATAAACCTTTGTGGTTGCTCCGTACCAAGAGAGGTCAATAAATCCCAGAGTGAATTAGTTCAGTAACCGAATGGTAATACGACCCAGGTTGGATCTGGTGTTGTTGAATGTTTCATGAACATGCAGAATGACTTTTGAAGCAACGCTATTCAAAGCTCTGACAAGATCTTCATGTTCTCTATTAACATGTCAAACAGATATGACGCTTCGGCTGCTTTCGTAAACTTTAATAATATCATGAGGTATTGCAGTGATAACGAGTGAAACATGGTGTTTGTTTTACATTGTTCATGTGTGCGAGTGATTTGTTCCCACTTCCCCAGGTCAGCCTGACCCAGAACTGCCAGCCTCCGCGGCGGTCAGGCAGAGCGGCTCAGATGCGAACCATCTTCATCGGCCTCCTCTTCTTCCCTTTCTTTGTGGGAGCCCTCTCCATGGTTGCGTACACCGCCTGGAGGTACGAGAACATGACCGTTATAAACTTTGATATCACATTAACTTCCTGGAGTCAAAGAAAATCCTTTTACCACGACAAAAATATAACAAAACCCCAACAGTACCAGTCTTTGACACATGCTGCATTGTTTACCAGTACACAGATCCCCCCAAAACCAAACCTCGGTCTTGTTTTGTCCCCCTTGTCCTGCTCTGTAGTCTGACTCCCTCAGAGCAGTGTGGTCCTTTTCGAGGACTCAACAACACCTTCAGTGTGGTTGGAGTGTGGATAGAGGATCTGGAGAAGATCCCTGGTTCTCAATGGGCCGTCTGGATCTACCAAAATGTCATCAGAAGTGAAATTTTCTATTTTCTTATCTCACTCATCATCGTGTAAGTACATAGTGCAGGTGTGTGTGTGTGTGTGTCTGTGTGCGACAGTGGTTGTGTTGATGCAGATAAAATCCAGTTGTGAATCAGTTTTAGCAAAACTCCCATTTCACTCAATCTGGGCCGACAGGTCAGACACGAGAAAACACAATTCCTCGTCTTATTGTGCGCTGCTCAGACGTTACTATTAATGTTGATACAACAATCTCACCTCAAGCATTTAGCAGCTGTTGTGGAGCTTTACAGCGTATCACATGATCTTCATAAGCAGAAGGTTTTAGCGTGTGTTGGATGTGCAGAGCATCAACTAAAAGTCTGAATATCCAGCCCTGCTAGCGGCTCTATGAAGCCTGGAGTTACCGCTTTGAGATAAAAGCTAATGTTAGCCTCCGAAGACGCTCACAATGACAATGCTAATATGCGGATGTTTAGCAATTATAGCAAATTTCTTGCATTTACTTAAAGTGTTAGCATGGCAGCACCTAAACAATGCTGACATTTGCTGATTAGCACTAAACACAAAGTACAGCTGAGGCTGATGAGATTATTAGTGTTGGACAAATTCAAATGTTGACCTCATGGTGCAAAAGTTAAGGGATCGCCAAAGTCATTAGGATTCATCAACACCATGTAAGTCTGTACAACATTTCATGACAATGCTTTTTTAATAAATGTTGAGATATCTTGTCTACTGGAACAATGTGTGCATACAGTGTGTGGTCATGTGTGTATTTCTGTACTTTGCATCAGTATGCAAATGTTGTCTACAACATTGTGTCATTCATAATATTGTGTTTCAGAGTCACTATATACATCTTCTGGCAAGTCACTCAGGGCCGCAAGCACCTTATTGGTCTACTGAAACAACAGATAGTCAATGTGAGTTTGTCTTAAAAATGTGCTTTTGTATATTTTTGCTTTTATTTAGTACCCATTTCTGTTTATTGCTTGGCTGCATTTCCAATTCATTACTTCCCTCCTTCTTTTTCTCACACCAGGAAGGGAAAGACAAGTCCTTCTTGTTAGACAAGCTCCAGAACCTGCAAAAATCGCAACCTGACAAAAAATCCAAACAGAGGCATCAAAAAAAGGTTTGTTGTGAAGATTCTTTCACGCCAACTAATCCCCGTTCAGCCTCAGATCTGTTATCCACCTCTCTGCATGTTTTCTCTCGTCCTCCAGCACTCCAAACGGTGGCCAGACGACCACTCCTCGGGCGCTCAGTCCAACTCAAACGCCATGGTTCAGGTGTTACTCGCTCGCCAGCAGCTCGAAGAGGAGGAAGAGAGACGCGGCGTTGGCAGAGTGCCCGTCCCCTCCGCCATCTCCACCTCCAGCGCCCTCGCGCAGGCCGTGCTAGCCAGGCAGAGGGCCGAGAGTCAAGAGAGGGATGAGCACTACAGAACAGGTTTTTCTGAAAACCCCGTCAACACATCCAGCGCTGTCATGCAGGCGATGCAAGCCAGACAAAGAGCGGAGGAGGACGGAGCAGATGATGCACATGACCTGCCATCTTCTGTGTCGAGTGTTATGATGCAGGTCATGCAAGCCAGGCAGAGAGCAGAGGAAGAGGACAGGCCTCAGTGGGTCCCAGCCCCCCCACAAAACCCAGCTCCCGCGGGCTCCAGCGCGCTCATACAGGCCATGTTGGCCCGGCAGCAGGCCCAGAATGAGTACGATGACGGGTACTAAGCAAAGGGGCCTGACTTTATTTTACCGTGGGGAGAGGGACAGAACTCAAAAGAACCACAGACTGAAATGACATTTATGATCTGTGTTGTCACCCGTTAGAGGAATTAGCATAGGTTTTAAGTCCATGAATTAGGTGATTTTTCCAGAATTGCAATACATTTAGATAGATAGCGACTGTAGCAGGGCAGGAAGAGAATGCTGGCCCACCTCTTTATGCACTTTTTTTGTACAAATGTATTTTAATAGTATGTTTCTAAGACAGTATATATAACTTATACTTATATATAAATAAGCACTATAACATACATACACTAGGCCTGATCTTGTGCCATTCATAATGTAAATTA
Source organism: Bovichtus variegatus (assembly GCA_943593645.1). NCBI lineage: Eukaryota > Metazoa > Chordata > Actinopteri > Perciformes > Bovichtidae > Bovichtus > Bovichtus variegatus. The sequence continues at coordinate 8,131,669 of CALSCE010003134.1, forward strand.
TGTATCATACACACCAGTTGTTAGAAATGTATATGAAATAAAGATGAAGATACAAATAAAAGTTTAAAAAATGTTTTCTCTCTGTCCCCTGTAAAGCAAACTATTTATGCCCAAATATGTCAGTGTCAGCAAGCAAAAATGCAGTCACTACCATACACTGAGGGAAATGTCATTTTGTTTGTTAAAACAGCATTGCCCTCTGTAGGGATTATTTATACAATGCCACAAAAATGTAGGTTTTTAAACACACACTGATTCACGTTTTTCTTGACCAGTAGTTCTTTATTTATATTAAACATCCCCTCTAAACATGTTTAAAGACATATAAAAAACTTTGAGTTTTGAATAATAATCTGCTCCTGATATGGTTTTTCCACGAAATGTTTAATTACGTTGTTTAAAATTACATCTATTGATAAAAGTACGGCCCTAGCAATAACCAAAACACATTTTTTGAGTGTTAGGGGGACTTAAATATCAAACATATTTGTCTAAAACA